>JAQQAE010005536.1:0-17529 GCA_029823295.1 Pseudamia nigra | reverse complement strand
GAGAGAGAGAGAGAGAGAGAGAGAGAGAGAGAGAGAGATATGCACTAATAATAATAGATTTTAATTTATATATTGCTTTTAACAAGAGGCCCAAAGCGATTGATTTACTTATTAGTGAATTATTCATTCACTCCACAGTCACACACTGGTGGTGGTGGTAACCTACATCTGTAGCCACAGTTGCCATGGGGCAGACTGAAGGAAACATGGCTGGAAATCCACATCACCAGTCTCTCTGACCACCATAAAACTCATTCACATTCACACACTAATGTCACACCGACACTGGAGGCAAGGTGGGTGAAGTGTCTTTTCCCACGGACATAACGGCAGAATGACTGGGAAGAAGCAGGGATCAAACCAAACCTCCAGCTACCTCCTGAGCTACTGTGTCCTTAGTGATGGTACCTTTGACATCTGTGCTAGAAAGGTATAGTGGTATATATCAGGATAACCTGTTTCACTCTGCAAGAGAACTACAACGGAAGACAATGACTGGAAGGATAGAGCAGAAATGATTGGAAGAGAACACTGAATATTCTGGAGTGGCTGAGTCAGAACCCAGGCCTCAGTCCAAAAGAATTTGCAGCTGTACTTGAAAAGGACTGTTCACTCCTGATCACCATCCGATGTGCCAGAGTATGAGCAGTGTTGCAAAGAAGAATGGGGTAAAAATGTCAAAGTCCACATGTGCAAGGCTTACTGAGGCCTACCCACACCTACCCACTAAATGCTGCAACTGAAGACAAAGGTGTGTTCACTACATACTTAATTCTTCATTATACTGAATATTATTCATTAAGTTACTTTACTTAATAAAAATCTATTATCATTTTGATATTATACGGTTGTTTTTTTTTTTTTTACAAACCTAATTATATTGATAATAATTCAGGCATGATAGTGATGGAAGAGAAGAGGTAAAAGGTCACAAGTGAAAAAGGTGAGACATGAAGAAAGAGAACAAAGTTTGTTGTTATTGTGAGACAAATTCCAGTGCTGGCAAGACAAAATACCAAAACACAGACAGGCCCAGCTAATAAAAGCAAAGATACATACTGTATGATCTAAGACTTCTGCTCTATGGGTAAATTATTGAACTTTTAAAACTTAGCCAGACTTTAATCATTTTCTTGTGTCTGTCAGACAATCAGATTACACATTAAGGAGGTTTAAAGTACACCTGCACAAATGCTCAGCTATACATTTTACTGCTTAAGGCTAAAGATATAATGCTACTCGAGTACAGTTAGGCATTTATGAACATATGGACATGTTTAGTTTCTGCATTAGTTATATGAAAACATACAGTATTGGCATTTATCTTTAATGCGCATGTTAGAACAAAACAAATCCTCTCACCTCATGAAGATTTCAGCGATACGGAGTCCAATTCCAGATCCACCACCTGTAATAAAAGCTACCTGATCCCTGGAAAAAAAGAAAAGTGCAAATGCTGAAAGGTGACTGCCACTGGATCAAAACTGATTAAGACTGGAAATGGACTTTATGACAAAAGGTTTTGAGTCAATCGTGTTTCATATAAAAGAAAATGACTCATCCAGGCAAAAAGGAAGCAAAATGTACAAAGTCATTGAGTGTTTCAAATAAAAATGAACTAATTAAGATGAAAAGTAGCAAAATGAACTCAATAATGAACTAAATTATCAGGAATATTAACAAAATAGTAGAAATAAACAAAGTACATCTGGAAAAGGAATAAAAATGAATAAAACAAAATGCTTTGTGAAGAAAAAAATAAAAAGCAAATAAATGCAATATTGAGGAAAACAAAGCAAAATGAAATAAACAATCAAGTAAAATGAAGAAAATACCATGTAATGTAAGAAAAATTGCAAATGGTCAAAAAAATGAACAAAAGTGAACAACAAAAACATGTTGTGTGAAGAATAAAATTTAAAAAATGAGAAGCACAATGAACGTAATGAGGACAATGAGGCAAAATGAACAAAATAACAAAAACACATGGCATGTGGAGAAAAATTGCAAAAAAGACAAAGTTAGAAGCAATACAAATGCAATAATGAGCAAAACAAACAAAATGAGCTAAAAATGAAATAAATTATCAAAATAGCATCCAATTTAAGAAAAATTGCAAACTATCAAGAAAATTGACTAATTTAGAAGCAAAATGAATACAATAATAAAGAAAATTAAGCAAAATGAACTTAATAATTAACTAAATTATCAAGAAAATGAACAAAATGGCATGCAATGTGATATAAAATTTCAAATAACCAAAAAAAATAAACAATATTAGAAGCAAAAATTAACAAAATAATCTGGAAAATGAACAAAAATGAAAGTAACATACCATGTGAAGAATAAAATTGCAAGCAACCAAGAACATTGATGAAACTATTAGCAAATATAAACCAAATGATTTGTTAAATGAACACAAATGACCAAAAATACATGCCTTCTTGACAAATGGTAAATAACCAAGAAAATGTTATAAATTTGAAGCAGAATAAACACATCCATGAGGAAAATGAGGCAGAATGAACAAAAACTATGCTGAAAACAACAACAAAATAATAAACAAAATTAACAAATTATGAAGCAAACATCAAAGAAACAAACCTAAACCTAAAAATGAGCAAAATAATCAAGAAAGTTAACTAAAAAAGCAAGGCATTAATCAAAAAAGGAATGAAAACTCATCCCTCTCCTGTGTTTTAAAACAAATGTAAAAGTGTTGTATTGTGTCCTTACTTGAGTAAATCTGGACTGTAGATGTGAGTGTATGACATGAGGCAGTCATCTGTCCCCACATCTTCGGGCAGAGGCTCTTCTTTTCTTGGTGGTGCTGCCATGCTGATGAATATTGTCTGTAAAAGAGAAGAACTCTGTAACTATAGGATGGGCAGTATTTTAGTAATGAAACAGCTGTCAAGGCAGGTGTGTGCAGAAAAAAATACTAGCCCAGATGTATCAATAACCAGCTCCTGCACCTCTACATTTAGGGGAAAAGTCACCAAATACATATCAAACAGAAAACCAGACTCACACTACCATATTAAACCATACAGTCTACTAT
Organism: Pseudamia nigra; assembly: GCA_029823295.1. Lineage (NCBI taxonomy): Eukaryota > Metazoa > Chordata > Actinopteri > Kurtiformes > Apogonidae > Pseudamia > Pseudamia nigra. The sequence goes on along the minus strand of JAQQAE010005536.1, from coordinate 14,468 downwards.
CTTTTGGCTAAAACGAGTTTGTTATTCGTTTTTCCCTGTGAACATAAGCTAAGTTAAACACAGTGAAACAGCAGCCCTTTAAAATTACCAGGCTCGCAGTATAAAGTTAGTGTTTATTACCAGAAAAAAGCACGTTTATAAATCGGTACAAACATAAAAATGTTAAAACAAAACCTGTTAGATATGACGAGGCTCCTCTGCTTTTACTCCTTGTACCTAAAAAGTGGCTCTTGTCAGTAGGAACGATTTGTACCTTGGACACTTTTTTTTTGCCGTCCTTCAGTGGTGCATTATGGGAAATGGAGTCCGTTGGGGGGGAGTGCATTCAAGAGCGTAAACGCCTCACTGTTCAGAAACTGTTTGGTAGTTTTTGTCAGGTAGGTTTGTAGGGTTCGGGCAGGAGTTTGCGCCATACGAGGCATGTACTTGCTTATTTCGTTCATTGTTGTACATTTTGCAAAATTATTTGTTCTTTCTTTGTCTATTTTTGTTCATTTTTTTAAATCTTTTATTCAGTATTGAGACTTTTTGTTAATTTGCCTGGTTGTTATTTTTTATTTTTGTTAAATTTGTAGATTATTTTATTCATTATTTTCCAGTATTTGCTTATTTTCTTATTTTTGTTCATTTACTTGACTTTTTCTTTTCATTGGAACTGTAGAAGGGATAATGAGAACACAGCTATAGTGACTCAGTGGTACAAAAATAAGCACTAAATGAACAAAATAATGAACAAAAAGAGAAAAATAAATAATGAACAAAAATTAAGTTAAAAAATGCATTAAATGAACAAAATAATAAAAAACAAGAAAAGTATCAAAAAATAAGCAAAAAACAAACAAGATTAAGAGAAACTAAACTAAATAATCCAAAAAATGAACAAAAATGCACATGAGTGACTAATATAATAAATGAACTGAATCAAAATGAGTACAACAGGAGTGAAATAATCAACAAAATGAAACCAAAGTCAAGTAAATGAACAAAAACAAGAAAATAAATATTGAAATATAATTGATAAAATAATACAGACATTTAACAAACATAAAAAATAACATTTAGCCAAGTTAACAAAAAAATCTCAAAATTGAATAAAACAATAAAAAAAACATATAATAAACTAATTGATTTGAATGTGTTGCCAGCCTAACTGTTCATCATATATTGTGTGGTAAATAAGGTATTCAAATATTTTTTGCTGCTCTACACACGCTTTTTTTTTTCTTTCTGTCTAAAAATGGCTCTTTAGATTTTAATGGTTGCTGACCCCTTGGCTCTTTAACTGGTTAGACAACTTAATATGTTTACTCAAATACTCATTTTGTTTGAGTATTTACATTTTATGCATGTTTACTTTTTAACCTCTATTCAGTTGCTACATATTTTTTCCTCCATTGAATTTCATTTGTAGTTTTAACTACTTTTCAGCTTATAATTTCTCATATTCTTGAATGTGTTTGTCGTAAATTTGAGGATGAAGTTTTCCTTTATTTATAGGAAGAGAAAATGTACCACTGTCCTGGATTGACACTCAATTACTGTGTACTTATTCCTTCACATGTATTTGAGTGGGGTTTTTTTTCCAATAAATGTACTTCTGAGAGTAGCTGTAGTTGTTTTTGCTTTTGTTACCTGTGATCACAGCTCAAAGAGTCAGAGTAAAATATTGCGTATTGTCCTAGTGAATAGTTACGCAATAAATTGAGCTTTAATGTACAGAAATAACCAAAAATCAACAAAATAAGCAATAAAATGAACAATATCAGCAACAAAATAAACAAAAACAAGGAACAAAATGAGCAAAAAAATTAACAAACTGAAAAAAAGTAACAAAATGAACAAAGTTATCAAGAAAATTAACAAAACTGAAAAAGCGATCAGCTAAATTACAAAAATTAACATAATAAGCACAAAATGAGCAAAAAAAAGCAAAAATGAAATGAAATTATTTAAAAAAACAAGAAAGCTTATGAGTACTTCTACTTCTACTTAAGCACAAGAATAAGGTTTCTGTATACTCTAACCAACACTGGTTGAATAGCTGGTTAACCCTAACCCTAACATTGAAGAAAATGCTTCTTTTTGTGATTAAAACCTGCACACTGTTGCCATAGGTGGCTGTGTTTCAGACGTCCAGCAGGTCGTCCATGTCAAATTTTTGGGCAAAATACCAAATCCGAGGCAGGTCAAACTCATGTACACGCACTCCATTACATGTACACGTGTAGCTTTTTTTTTCAAATAAATGTACTACGGAGAGTATGTTTTTGCAGAATATGAGCGGGTGACTCATCCAGGGTGTACCCTGCCTTCGTTCAAGTCAGCTGGGATAGTAAAATAATGTACAATACAAAATATCAACAATAAGCAAAACAAAATGCAATGTACAGTATGAGGTTGTATTAGATGAATTACACCTCACAATTACTTACTACTTGAGTATTTGTTTTAGGTCAGATACTGTTTTGCTCCTAATTGAGTACTTCTACTTCTACTTGAGACATCATATTTATAAAGTAACAGTACTTTTACTTTAGTATTGTTTCTGTGTCGTTTGCCCACCATTAACCAAATCTCATGTGAGTGTGAGAATGAATGAGATGCAGGTTGGATTTTTGAATAACCACCTGTCAACAAACTCAAACTGGTCAGGTCGGTCCATTAACCTGAGAAAACACTGTGAGGATGAACTTGTAGAAGTCAAGTGTGTTGATGCATGTCAGGGCGAGGAACAATACCAGACGGCAGCGTGCTCCTGGGCCTGTAGGAGCCTATCAGGTCAGAGCAAAGGAAACCCCAACGACTGTGATACTCATCCTCACTACCCATCATCTTCCCGGACGGCACCAGTGAGGGTCTCCACTGGTAAAAGTTAGACTGAATTAAACGATCCAAGGTATAGGATTTCAGCGTCGAGGTCAATGAGTGTGCATTAGCCCATATTGATCTGTACGCTGGGATTTACTGTTGGAAACTGCCCTATGAAATGGATCCCTCATGGACATTAGGGATGGATATTCTCCTCCGCGTTTGGGCTGTTTGTCTACAGATAAATGTCTGGAAGGTTCTACAATGTGAGAAAACACCAGAAATATAAGATGAGTGCTTTGTAACTTAATCAGTTTAGCTACAAAAGCACTCAAAAGGGGATAAGTAAAGACGAACAAAAACCAAAGTGCACCTGAAAGTGCACACTGAGCATTAGAATAAATTAAGCTGGATGCTTATGCACTTTGGAGCATGGATGGTTTTGCTGTAATGGGCTTAATTCAAAGGACGAGGCCAATGTTGACAGGTTTATGCATGTGTAAGCACTTCTGCTTTTAAGCACTTTTCTCAAAACAAACCGTGCTGTTTTACAGGTTGAATGTTTGTCCTGTTTTCTTTATTCGTTTACCACAGTATAGAAATCATTTCTTTTTATTAAGTTGACTTGGAGACCACTTTTACTGTTGTTTCACTGATTGTATGTGAATACCGTAATTACCTCCACCAAGGAGGTAAGTTTTTGTATTCATCTGTTTGTTCCAACTCGACTCAACTCAACATAACTCGAAAAAATATGGACAAATTTGGATGACATTTTCTGGAAAGTGGAACATGATTGATTGATTATATTCTGGTAGTGACCTGGACCATCATCTAGATCCAGAAGATTTTTAAAGGATTCTTCACCATTGTTAGACGGGGACAAATTCAACATTTATCCTTGTAACACCACAAATAACACAAATTTAGCCAAAAAAACACAGTATAACATCACAACAGATTCAGATTCTGTCAAACCACAATGTTTGATCAAGATACTATATGTGCAATATTCTGGACATAGTGATCCAGAAAGCTTATACTTACAGAGGCTGGAGAAAAATAGCTACTGTAAGGTAGTAGATAGATAGATACTTTATTTCGAACAAAAAAGTATTACAAAACCAAAGCAAATGACAAGTGCAATAAAATAACAGTATACAGTGTTCGAAAGGGAGAAGGAAGAAGTGAACACTTATAAATACCTTCTCCTCTAGTAAATAAAGCTACAGACATGACACTGACACCAAATTGTAGTGGAAAGTCTGCTGATTCAGTAATGAGTCCATGGATGTGTACAAACAAAATAATCAAGGTCATGAACAACATTTAACAAAATAACTAATAATATAATCAAAAATGAAAAAAACAATCAATAAAGCAAACAAAAACCTAAGAAAAAAGTAAAGTCAATAAATAAAAACAAGAAAATGAACAGAAAAACAAAACAATGAGAGAAAAAAAATGAGAACGATCCACAAAATTATCAAACATAAACGGGAAAATCAACAAACCTTCACAAAAACGAATGAAATAATACATAAAAATAAAAATACATGGCAGATGCCAGTTATAACCCTCAGCCTCCTTCCAAGTCCGGACTTCAACTACACCTTTTTTTTTAAGTTTGTGACCCGAGGCCTCTCCATTCAGGGGTAATTATCCTAACAAGACGATCATTTACACTTTGAACATTACCTCAAGTCCAAGGTCATCCATTGTCCAACTTGACCGAGATCTTGACCTCATACACATGTGGTGCAAGTTTTGTGACCGCAAGCCTTTCCATTGAAGAGTTAGGACTGTGATAGACCAGAGTCTGACGCCCGCCAGCAGGGCAACAACAGTACAACTTCAGCACAGAGGACGAGGGGTATAAACTGAACAAAATAATCAGCCAAATGACCCAAAATGAAAGAAAAATGTCATGCAACTACCTTAGAGTTATAGCCTGCATGGTGTTTTTGTAAAATTTGACCTCTGCCAAAATTTGCAATGTTTCATGATTTCCAGCAGATGTATGCATGATATCAATTTGACAAGGCTCTGTAAGTCCCTTCTTGAATGATCACATTCACAAGGTTTTTTTTTTAAAATAAAAGTTGACCTCTGACCTTGTCCTTGAGGTCAAGGTTGCTAAAATTCGAACTTGACCGAGATTTTTAATAGATGCACCTGTGGTATCAGTTTGGCTAGCTTGCAGTACTTCCTTCTGGAGTTATCACATTCACAAGCTAAATGTTGATGCCCAGCTGATTGGGTGATGAAAATACCCCACAGCCTCTTATGGCGGAGGGATAAAAACGATAAATAAATGAACAAAATAATGAACAAGATGTATAAGAATACACCTAATAAAATACTCAAAATTGAATAAAACAATTAACAAACTAAACAAATACTAGACAAAATAGTCAAGTAAATAAGCAAAAACAAAAAAAATGAACAGGGAAAGAAGCAAATACATCAATTAACAAATTATCAGGAAAATCAACAAACCTTCACAAAAACAAATTAAACCATAGAGAAGGAAAATAATAAAATCTAACAAAAAATAACTAAATAATAACATAAATTAAAAAAAAAAATAACATAATACTAAATAATCCAAAAATGGCTCCTTAGATTGTAAAGGACACACAGGCAGATGCGACTGAAATAATAACTGCTGGCTCCTAACAACCTCATTTTTCAACAGAACGCGTCTCTCCCCATGAGCTACAAAGAGGTTGTCTTCCTGGCTGGTGCACACATCTGATGGGAAAGGGTTAATCATCCAGGCAAAATAAATTAACATCATTTAACATTACGTAACCATAATCTGTACATAAACTGCAAAACCTATACAGATTTCATGCTAACTGGCTCTCAAATGTCTGTGATTTATCAGCTATCCACCAGATGGCGCTGTCTGTGAGCATGTCACAGCTGAATCCACACAGATAACATGCTTTACACTAATCTGGACATGGCTGCAGTGTTTGCGAATATTCCTTTTCATTTTACAAAGGCTTGATTTATTCTTGCTCTTGCTGCCTCTTCTAGAAAACACTACTTTATACTGTTTTAGGTCAGTGCAGTGTGTCCTCCCTATAAAAACATCTGTCCTTTAGATGATATGCAACTCTTTTGTCTCTCGATGCTTCACATCAGCAGACAGTTTTGTTCCAATGATTGGGTCATTTCATTTTATTGATTGTTTTGTTCATTCATGTGGATTTTTGGACGATTTTGTGAGACGATTTGTCTTGATGAAGTGCTTATTTAGTTGTTCACAACACTAATAAAATAAATAAGTTAAAATTGTCTGCTTTACTCATATTAAGCTCATTTTGTCACCTGTTTTGTTTCACTCACTTGTTTATTTTTTTGATTATCTTGTTGATCTTTGTGCACTGTCATGATTGTTTTCTTTTGTTCATTTTCTTGATTACTTTGTTCATTTTCTTGATTGTTGTATTTTTACTCCCTTTATTTCTTATTTTGCACATTTTAATTTTATCGTTTTCTTGACCATTTCTGTTCATATTCTTCATTATTTTGTGTGCCCCCCAATCTTCAGATAAAATCTAAACCCTTGTATACACATATGCTTCAATAAACTTCTCTTTACATTTTTATTTTTTACATTTTGTATAATTTTTTCTTAGTGAACATAACTTAGAAGAACACCTGAGAATCAATTAATAAAGGCAGCTGATAAACACATTTAAAACAAAAGAGCTGTAGAACCAGTGTGACGGACTCAGATGGTTAATTGTTCTTATGAGTCTGATTCCCCTCTGTAGAGGTCCATTGTTCAGCTGGCCCCGAGGCAGCAGCAGCAGACCTATATCACACAGCGCTGTTCTCTGGCTCTGTTCGTGTGTCTCTGCCGTTTTGCTCTGATCCGTCTCCTGCTGGGTTTGAATCGCTGGCTTGTCTTTGTTCCTCCAAACCCACCAGCCTGCTGCTGACCTCCCACAACCTATGAGCGGCCTCCTCGTCCAGGGCCTGAGGTGCTGGTTCCTTTTCTGTCATCACATCATAGTAGCGTCCCGTTACCCCCTCCAACTCCTCAGACACGGCCAAGTGGACGCTCGGTTGGGCCCCCAGCTCTGGGCTCTTTACCAGTAGAGTGAAAAAGGGACCTGTAGAGAGAGAACACACGGACATTTGCTGGCATGACACTGTTTGGACTATCTTACATTGGTTTCAATAAATAGTGCTTCTTTAAATGTATTGGCCAAGAACTACCTAGACTGTTCTCCGTGGAATAGAACAAAATAAAACTTGAGATAAATGTGCATCAGTTCAGCTTATTCATATTCAAATCTAGGACGCGCTACACTGTGTATCTTTATCATCTTCTTAATTTGTTGTACATGATCTCAATACCAAACCCTTTTTCTCTCTACAGAGTGCAATGTTTATTACCCCAGAGTGCATGTAATTAAAAAACTCATTGATGAATCGGAGGAAAACGCCATTCTCTGATTCCTGGAAATAAGTACCGAGGAGCTGCATCAGCAGCAACAACACTGAAGTGTAACATAAAAATTTTAAACAGCAGTTCGGGCATCGTAGACACATTGTTGCTGTGTAAAGAAACCCTTGACACATCGATTCTGGTTATTTCTGTTCTAGCCTCAGTGAAAGGATTACATCGTCTGGTTCTGTTAGAAAGAACTTTAAAATCCTTTGACCTTCTGAAGTACATTGTGTCAAATATCACAGCTTGTTACATAATACCAACACTACTCCGCCAGTCAAACATTTGGGCATGCTTTCTCTTACAGTGGCTTTCCTTTTATTATTTTCAACACTGCACATTAATACTGAAGACATTCAAACTGTGAAGGAACATCTACGGAGTTATGTAGTAAACAAAAAAGTTTTAAACAACCCAGAACAACTAATATTTTACATTGTCCAACATAACTGCACTGAGCTTGTCATGGCAGCTTTGCCTTCCCTCATCAGATTCACGAGATAGCCACTCGGAACAGTTTTTAAATCACATGTGTGCCTTCTTTATTTAAGAAAGAGGTGTGTTTTTTGCCTTGTTAATGCACTTTAGACCATCTGTTGTCTTGTGTAGAGGAAGACTGGGTACAGAGTTAACAGCCCTATTAGTACTACTACAACTACTGTAAAAATCAATCTAATGACAAAAAACACTCATTTAAGTAAAGGGAAAAGATAGTGCATCATTACTTTAAGAAATGTGTGTTTTAGTGTTTCTTGCCATCATATTGTACAGTAGTTGTAGTAGCACCAGTAAGGTTATTGACTTGTACATGTTCATCCTCTCTCACAGTTTGGTTGCCTTCAGAATTAATATATTGTTGAAAATGATTTTTAAAAAATTAGAAAAACTGGATTGAATATTTCATGAGACCCTCCCAAAAATTGAACTTTGAAATGCACACCATTACCACATCTTTTGGGACTGTCCAGTCATCGAGGATTACTGCAAAGGAATACACAGAGCCTTGCAAGACATTTTCAAATGTGAAATTCCTTTAGAGAGTAAGACCTTGTCCTTTGGCTCTTTCCCCAATAATGGTCAAAAAGATCCAAATATTTTATTAATATACTGCTTGTGGCTAGCAAAAAGACGTTCCCAGAAGGTGGTTGTCAGAGGAGAGTCCAGAGCTACATACATGGATTGAAATTACAATGAACATCTACAAAATGGATAAAATAACAGCATCTGTCAACCACAGACGGGAAGAGTTTGCCTCTGACTTTGAAGACCGGGTTAATGATGTGAAGCCCCTTAGACCTGATTTTGTTTTGACATATCATTGATTAAGATGTAAAAAATATCCCTGGCTGTAAATACTGTGAGTCACCCCCCCTTTTTAATTAAATATGAATGAGTGATGTGTGCATACAGTGCTTGAAATACATGTTAAGGCAAACAAATGCCAAACATTAATAAAGAATGAATGATTTAAAAAAAGAAAATGATAAAAAATAAAGAAAAACCTCTGAAACAGAGGTGCATCCAAGCTTTTTGATCTGTGCTACTTTTGTAGAAAGTGCTTTAGCATTATGCATGTTAGAGCTTGTATGGCCTGAGTTAATTATTGTTTATGAATTAGATAGGCAACACTAAATTAAGCGTATTGATTTCTCTAAATACAGAATCCTGTAGGGGAGTCAGACACTCACTGAGCACAGAGCTGGAGAACTGTGATTGGTGAAGGCCCGTGTGTCTCCCAAGCTCCGTGGCAACAACGCCTGGATGTACAGCATTCACCGTGACTCCCGTGCCTGTAACATGCACACAACACATTGTTAAAAATATACAGTATATCCAATGGCCAATTACAAATAAGAACATTGGCTGAACTCCCGCCCACGCATGCCCACATAAGCAGCCGCCACTAGACTTGCCTTGTAATCGCTTGGCGAGCTCTCTAGTGAACAGAACATTGGCAAGCTTGCTCTGACAGTACGCCTGCTTAGTATCAAACTTCTTCTTCTCCCAGTTCAAGTCTTCGAAGTCAATCTTTCCAATGATGTGGGCGAGTGAGGCCAGGTTGATCACTCTGCTGGGGGCGGACTCTTTCAACTTATCCAGCAGAAGATTTGTCAGCAAGAAGTGGCCTAAAGGAAGAGACCCAGGCAGTGACACAGTGAGGCCAAGTTTAGCAGAATGTTAAGATGAACTTTAATACAATATACTGTACGTATATATAATTTATATTCCTATTTAAGTGTGCCTTTTTAGTTTGCTTTATAGATTTGTGTCCTCTGGGTTGTTTTTATCTCTTGTATAGGTTCCTTTTTTGGGGGGGAAACAACTTTGTGGTTAAAGTCTTACAGTTTTTCAGGGAGTTTAAGAAAACAGGTGTTTCTCCCATTATTTTATTAAACTATGGTGCATAAGTACCTAGATGGTTAACTCCAAACTGCATGTCAAAGCCATCATCTGTCTTCCATGCTGGACATCTCATGACTCCAGCATTGTTGATCACTATATCCACACGCTGTTCCTCTGCAAGACAATAACACGATTACTGAACCAATGCTTGGAAAAGTGACAAAATTTTGTCTTTTTGTTTCCTCACCTTTTTTAATTCGTTCTGCAAACTGCCGGATGGATTTCATGGATGCCAGGTCCAGATGGCACGCATACACATGGGGGTTCAGCGTTTTCCCCCGAATTTCCTTTGCGGCCGCCTCACATTTCTCCATGTCTCGGCATCCCATTATGATTCGACCCCCTAAGGATGAAGGAACAGTAAAGCCACTGTGTCAAATGAGTGCTTCACAAGATCTCATTTGATCACATTTCCAGGATTTTCTGCACACCTCTCCTGGCCAGTTCCCCTGCAGTCGCTTTCCCGATGCCTGTGTTGGCTCCTGTAATGACCACAGTCTTTCCGTTAATCGCAGCCTTACTTTGGCATCGACCTCCAGTTACATGATTCCTAAAAGAAATAATGAAGTTCACTTTCAACCTGTGTGAGCATTTGAAGCTGCATTACTCATCATTGTTGCCTTTCAATGCACTGATTATTTTTTCTATCATGATGCGTGATTATGGTTTAATTTAAAGAGAATTGCAAATATTAACAAGTTAATGCATGTATCAGCACCTCTTCGTCTCACATAAGGATGACTCTGAACATACAATGCTGAATGTTGGAAATTAAGGTGTTTTTGCAAAACCCAGACTATCAATGTACTGTGTCTGCTGCTTACAGAGATCAGTCTATCACTGTTTTATTTTTTACTGTTGCGATCCATTGTGTACTGTACCTTGCAGGGGTTTCATTCTGACAGAAAAAAAGCAAATTTCTCTCATGCATCACCACATTTATCCAAGATTCAAGGTAATAAGAACAAAATGCTGACAACAATTATGGTGTTCTAGACAGAATCAACTTAAATAATACCCAAAACCTGAAACTATAATGCATAAAACTACTAAAAATGACTAAATAATTGACATAGTGAACAAAATGATAAATAAAATGAGCAAAAATTAATGACATAAGCAATACAACAAAGAACACTGATAAAATAAAAGGCAAACACAGGTGAAACAAAAATAACCAATAAATGAACAAAATGAACAATAAAAATGACACAAACTTTTCCCTTGCGTAGGGCTTTGTACTCAAATTCAATCGTCTTATAGGAATGACCAAATTATTTATATTCTACTCAGCATAAAAAAATGCCTGGTATAATTTGGTACCATTTAAACCAAGAATCAAACTAAAAAATAAGGAGTGAAACCATCAAATCAGTGAATGCAGCACTCACAAGCAGCTTTTTATACATTTTTATCAATGATGTGTTAATACTGTCCTAAAATAGAAATATTTTTATGTTGGACAACTGCTTTGAGTGTCTAAAATTGAAATGACCTGTAGTAAAGATATAGATAATTTAGCATCCACTATGAAAGCAAATGAATCCAATCCTTCCAGTTTACGTAGCAAGACTGACCCTGTATTCAGCCCCAAAGTGAACTGTACGAATTAAAGATACAGGCTTTAAACCACAACCTTGATATTAAATTAAAACTAGTATCAGTAGCAGTATAATAAATGAAGTTACTCACTTCAGTAAAACAGCGCAACCAAACACCGTTCCAAAGACAGAAACGGGAAGAATATATTTGCTCATGACTCCGGAACAAAAAGGACGACAATAAAACACACAGTAGACTCTTTTTGACGGTTTATGTGCACATTTTACAACTAATTTAACGCATCGCAGCCTATTGACAGTTCATGAGCACAAAGTTACACGCGCATGGTTTCGACGTCATCAAGAAGTCCTGACCAATCACAACAAGGAAAACGCCTATAGGCATTATGGGAAATGTAGTTAAAAGAAGTTAACTTTTTTTTTTTCTTATTATTACTTTTTAGCAGGGAATTATGGTTCCAAATGAATTTTCTTATATATTTCCAAATTATTTTGTGAATTTTGTTGATTTGTATTAATTTCGTTTCATTTTTTATTTGGTGATCATTTTTTGCTGCTCAAAATCTGAATCTGAATCAGCTTTATTTGTCAAGTATGTAAACACATACAAGGAATTTTTTGCTGTCAGTTGTTGTTCATATTATTGAACTTGTTACTTGTTTTCCTTTATTATTTTGGTTGTTTTTTGTCAATTTTAAAAATAATTTTGTTGATTGTTTTGCTTTTGTTTATTAATATTAGTATTTTTCACTATTTTGATCATATTTGTTAATTTGAATGATTACTTTCCATATTACGTTCAGTTTATCTTGATTTAATGGTAACAGCCTGGGCACACTGTTCAGTCTTTTCCATTTGAGGAATGCAGTGTATAAAATGCTAGAATTTGTGGATTTTTTCAGCTGGTCTTAAAGTTGTTAATTAATTACTTTATCTGCACAGGCAGAACACAGAAAGCACAGATTTTTGTGTTTCTTCATGGTGTCTACTGTTCCTAAACAATTTCAGTGTGTATGTGTGAACACCAGAACCACCAAAGGGTCAAATTTACCCACAAATGTATGTATTTCAGTCGATTCGATTTTGAAAAAACATTGAAGCTCCCTCAATAAAATGACTGAACATCAAAGGAAATGCAATAAACCAATTAACACTGATAAGAAAAATGAAATATATAAAAACAAAGGTGGAACAAAAATAACCAAAACATGCACAAAATGAACAATAAAAATTACACCACAAATTTCGTGCTTATAGTACTGTGAATTACCCGCTTCATGCCGAGGGGTTCCGGAAGTTGTAGTCCAATAAAAAGCATGCTCAGAATGTTTAAAATGCTTTACATCCACAAAGTGAAACACAGTTTCCTTTATTTCAATGCAGTGTGTCATATGACTACTGTATATTGTCAAATTTCTGGCTGTCCTGTGATGTATTTTATTTCACAGAGGCGGCTATAATGTCAGATGTCAGGTTGGTAGGGGGCAACAGATTAAAATTCAAAAGTCTTATAGCACTCACCAAATTATTTATATTCTTTTGAGCATGAAAAATGCCTAGTATAGTGTAGGAATAGTGCCTCGTTTGAATCTTTAAGACTCTAGCTTTAATTAGGTCTAAACTTTGCTCCAACAGAATGACATAATGGCATGATTCCATTATGATTCCAAAAAAAGAAATGTACCTCTAAAACTCTCAGAGACCCCCAGCAGCGTCAGCTCTTGAGTAAACCATTCTGCAGATGGGGCAGCTAGGACGCAAAGTACCAGCACAAATCATGGATGAAGATGAATTTGAGAACACTGAGAAAACAAGGCCAAAGAGAGGTGGAAAACTTGAGGTGACACATTAAAAGTGAAAATTAGGACGCAAGTCTGTGTCTGTGGAGGTGGAGAGGAGTGGAGGAGCTTCAGCGCTGCTCTATTTGTTCACAGCTCAGAGGTGTGCCCCCCCCCCTCGCTGGCTTTGGCCTCAGTGCACTCAGCTGTCACAACCAGAGGTGAGCAGAGTATACAGAAACAATACTCAAGTAAAAGTACTTCAAAATTATAAACTCAAGTACAAGTACTCGTAAGCATAAGTACTTGAGTAAGAGTAAAAAAGTATATGATAAAAATACTACTCAAGTAGTGAATAACTTTGTAACATGAAATTTATGACATCATATTGTACTGCCTTCAAGCAGGTATTTTGGTCATTTTTGTTCATTTCCATGATTGGAGGATTTTTTTTGTTGATTTTGTTGATTTTTGTTGCTTATTTAGCTTTTGTTTTTTTTTTTTTGTTTTCTTAAGCAATGCCTCTAGTTGTTTTGTTCATTTTTACTAATTCTGTTGCTTATTATGTTTTTTTTGCTCACTTTCTTAATTCGTTTAATTATTTGAATCATTTTTGCTCCTACTCTGGCTTAATTCGTTGACCTTAAATTTCTTACTTTTATTCATTTTTGTTAATTTACTTGACTATTTTTTTCTTTTGCTTATTTTCTTTCTTATTTTGTTCATCAGTACTTGTTACAATTTATTTGACTGCTATGTTTAGTTTTGTAAAATTCCTTGATGATTTGGATACTGTTCTGCTCATTTTGTTCATTTTTTTTTGTATATTTGCTTGCTTTTTGAGATTATGTTTGTATCTTTTTGCTCATTTTGTTGATTACAGTTTTTGTTTTGATTATTTGCATGATGATTATTATATTTAATTAAACTGTTATTTTGTTCTTCTTTAAAATTGCAACCTTTTCCAACTCCCAATCATTGAGATGGAGCCAAATGTAACTGAGTAGAAGTACATTCTTCTCATGTCACAACCTCCGCCATGATTAATGATGATCACCCACAAGAAGCTCCTCCCCCTCAGTTGCCTACATCGACATCTGCAGGTGCCAGAGAGAAGCCGAAGATGAACATCCAATATGCTCTTGTATTGTCTGTCAGCATAAAAATCACCCAGTGTCAAATGATTTTGTTTCAGGAAACATGAAGATCACATTCCCCTGTACTGATGTTTTTGTACAGGCCTGTTTCTTCCCCTTGTCCTGAACTGCTTTAGAAACAGATTATTTTACATTCTCTATAGCAGGGGAAGAGAAATTTAGCAAAGACTCAAACTTAGACAAATTGCCTTTATTCCTTAAATATGAAAGATAATAAGACCTATTAGAATGAAGATGGATCATGTCAACCAAACAAATATAAAGCAATAAATGGTAATAAAATAATAAC
>JAQQAE010005535.1:0-17530 GCA_029823295.1 Pseudamia nigra | reverse complement strand
AAACCCTTCAAACATCTCTCAGCTGAAAGAATTCTGTGTTGAGGAGTGGGGCAAACTTTCTTCAGATTGATGTCAGACTGGTAGATGCTACAAGAAGTGTTTCACTCAAGTCATTTCAGCCAAAGGGGGCAACACTAGCTATTCCTCCATTAAAATACACATTTTTGTTCCTATCTTTTGTTTGTTGAGTAAAACAATGTTCATTTTTGTTGTTAAATTACTATTAAATCACTTTCTTTTCCAGAAATAGAAAAAATAAGATTGGGCATTGATATGTCAACATTTCTTAATAAAGACCTGACTATTTAATGGGGTGTCCTCATTTTTTCGCATGACTGTATATATCCAGCCAATTACAATGTAAAGTAAACGAGAGTAAAAATCTCTGTGAAAATGTCAAGTCACTGAGTCTCTTCTCACTCAGTACAGAATGGGAAATGCCCTGTTCACGGTAGCTGGAAGGACCCAAACTATTTAAAACTCGCCTTCACCATTTTCATAAATATGCGTAAAATGATGGAAGTGGGTTCGGTGCCACAGTGATGACTAGAGTGAGGTTCACGTTTACGAAGTGTACACAAATCTATATCAGACCACTTACTAGATATCATCCAAAACGGAGTGTAACATAATGTGGTTCACAAGTATTTGCAATCTAACCACAGTAAACATTAATATCAGATTATTTTGACCAAAACACAGGTTTGTGGCTCTTGGAACCACAAACCTATTAAAGGCTAGAGCCATCTTGAGCCACGAACTTCTTTGTTTCCACCAATTCAGAGTAAGTTCATGCTAGATCACACAAATAATTTGGACCTGAATCACACTTTAGGATTTTTCTTAAATGTACAACTGAAAGAATGGCAGACCAGTTTGCAAATGTCAAGATTTGCGTGGCTGCTGAGACCAAGGTTAATTGACAGTACGATGTAAAATGTTTGTCTTCATAATTTTGTAATCCCCATATAATTCTGACTTGAAGTGTAAGGCCTCACACACACACACAAAAAGCATCACTGACCCCATGTTGTTCTGTACCATGTCCTTTAAAATATTTACAGGGATAGATAGACAGGACCGTCCCAATCAGTGTTTGAGTGCTGAATCTCTGGTTCTAGTCTTTCAATTGGTTTAGAGGTCACTACAGTGCCTCTTCTTTTCATTGACTGAATTGAGTTATGCACAAAATACTTCACTTCCCTCCATGTCCTGGTGCTCAAGGCAGGTTCAGCAGCCAAGCATACATCACAGTCCTTTTTGCCGGGTACTTTCACCAGTTTACAGAAGTCTCCAAGCTGACGCCTGACTGCCGCTTGTTCCTCCTCGCTCCACAATCTCTTGATTCTCTTTTGAGTTTTAACAGCAGGAGGGGCTTGTTTTCCAGTGGCAGACACAGGGGTGCTTCCATGTCCCACTGTTGTTCTGTCAGAAACACTGGGTCCGTGGACTGTTGGGACAACCTGTGCAGTTGTAATGGTCTGCAGAGGACTTGTGGGGTAAGCTGGTACACCTGAATGGTTTAAAGGTGTGAAAGAAGAAACAACAGATCTATGTCTGTCGTGCAGTGGTGGTGAGAATGAAGGAACCATTGCAGTACTGAGTTGTGTGAATGTAGGCACCACTGAGGTACTTGGTGAATTAAGAGGACTTGGAGCACTGAGTGGAGTAAAAGTAGGAATCATTGATGAACTTGCATTGTCATACGGTGAATACAATGAAGGAGGCAGCAGGCTTGTGGCATTTTGTGTATATGAAGGAGATATCGGCAGAATCCGGTGGTTCTCAGATGTGTATGAAGGGTGCATTAATGCATTTGAAGTGTTGTGCGGAGTGAATGTGGGAACCACTTGTGTATCAGTAGCATTCAGTGGTGGAAACGTAGACATTAACGGACTTGTGTAGACCATATTTGTACTGGCAGAGCACAGAGATGCATAGTCTGAAGTCATCTCTTGATGAAATGATGTGGAAGAATCCCCCAGGTTGGATGGTGGTGCCATTGGCATACAACAGCTTGAACTGTCTGCCAGGTCGTCTGGATTCACAGTGGTCAAATCGCAGGCAATGTTGGCATGTTCCAAATCATTCTTTGTATTTTGGACTACAGCTTTTTCAGTCTTTGGATTAAAAACATTTGTATTTCCTTCTGTTTTGAGCTGGCTGCATCTCCTCTTTAATGTCTGCAGTGTGTTATGTACAAAATTTTTAACATCTGTCCACGATCTTCCAACGAGATCTGGTTCAGCAGATATGCAGGCGTTGCACTCTTTTTTACCAGGAACCTTCATCCTTGTAATAAATTCACCTAAAGATCGCTTCACTGCAGCCTGTTCATTTTCACTCCACGGTCTTCTCTTTACAGCAGCTTTTGACACGGTGCCTAAAAGAGATGACCAATGTGGAAAATCATGGTTATTAAAAGAAAGACCAAACGCTCATATAAGACAACAGGGGTCTAATATTTAGTGTGATGCTAATATGTTTACTATTAAGGATATGGTTAGCTGTTCTGTCGATAGTTTTATTTAAAGACAGTCTGGTACAGTCAAGAGCTGTAGAATGAGTAAACAGTAGGACCTTGGTTGATACGGACAATTTTAATAACAGTAATTTTAAAGTTCATCAACAAATGATAGTCAAGTTTAGGTTGGAAAAATCTCAACATGAATGAGGTGCCCCATGAGGAATAAAACTTCAGTCCCTATAATTACTAAAAACTACAATAGCATTTGAAATAATACTTTGTTGCATCAGGTCAATTTTGCAGTGTTATACTATATATACTATGCAAAAATAATGCCTGCTATATAAAAGTAGGAAAATGAACAAAAGTGAACATACTCACCTTCTTTCGTAGTGCCGGGTGTACTTGATGCCAGTGTTCGGTCCATCTTGAGTAATTGTTTGCTCACTTCCTCCAGCAGGGATGCATTTTTGGAGAGTGTGTAAACCTCTTGGCTGTTTCTTCCTAGCAGCGTGACCACTTGGTCTAATTCGCATTCATTAAGGCTCATAAGTTGCCAGTAGCAGGCAATTTGCTCTCTTAAGGATGAGGATAGAAGTGCTTCTGGGTTTTTAACTCCACATTCCATTGCCGCCCGTCGGAAACAATCCAAACCTCTGATGAATGATGGGCCTTCGGTCCGTGCAAAAAGGTAAGAGTTATTTATTGACACACCTGCTTGCTCACGGTGTTCAATGAGTAACTCAATGGACAAAACCATCTTTTCTGTGAGCAGGACCAGCATGTTCCTTCCATACTGTCCTTCTAGTTCCAACCGGGTGAAACAGCCACCAAGTGCCAGCTCCAGCTTTGTGCTTTTCCTTATCTGATCTGCAGAGGGTGCAAATGTTCCCCTGTTCTTTTTGTTTGTGTATGTTTGCAAGAGCATTCTGCCAATATTGCCTACACGTCCTCTGTTGAAGAGACAAACATCTGCCAGAGTGGCTTCACTGAGCTTTTTCCATGTAGACAAACTAGGACTTTCCCTTAGTTCTCTCCTTGCTTCATCTTCTTCTCCTGTGATAAACTGATGGAGTTTCATTAAATCTTCAGTCACAGTTGATTTGTCTACTTCGACTTTTGTGACCTCTTGCTTAACACACGAGGCGAGAGCTTTGCGGGAAAAACAGTCATTCCATTTTGTATCTAGAAGATGTATGAACTTTTTCACTTCAGTTTCAGTTTCACTGTCCTCTGCCATGCGACTTTCACCAAACGCTATTTCGGCAGCCCTTTTTAAAGAATAACCAATCTTTGAGATGAAGGAAACTGTTTTAAATGTGCTGGAAGTGGGATCAAATCCACTCGCTCTTTTGGCTCCTTCAACAGCTAATTCAAATCTGGAAGGTAGACAGATTTCATGCAAATACTGCACACTACTGTCAAGGTCATTTACAGCTTGTACAAATCTACCCAGTTCCCTCATTTTTTGTGCAATATATGCAAACTGAGACTTGTCATGGTCATACTTGACTGATAATGCATTTCCATATTTGCAAATAAGAGGGTCATTTCTGATGCGCCTCGAAATGTCATCTTGATGCATGATGTGGATAATTTCTTCACAGCCTCCAGTTAGGAACTCTGACATTGGGAGGAGTCGAGAGGAAGCACTGTGGACTCTGCCTTTTTTCGCCCTTTCAGAGGACTGCTGGTCATCTTTCTTGGCACTACACGACCGCTCATGCCTCCATAAATCAGTTTTCCGATAAAAAGCAAAGCAATACTGACAGGGCAGAAAGTCCCGAACAGATGCACTTGAATTTTTGGACTGTTTTTTGGTAACAATTTCCCCATCTCCACTCTTGAGAACTTTGCAGTTATGCTGATAATCTCCTTTATTGCGAATTTGATCAAGCAAAGTTTGCCTGATTTTGGATCCTTTGGGAAAGCGAATTGCATGTGCAACATCCGTTTCCTCAGAGTGTCTCTTCTCCAAGTGCTTTTTAAGTTGGGTGAAAGCCATTTTGCAGTATAAACAAAAGTGCTTTTTGCACGACTCTCTCCTCTTGTCACTTGCTGTGCCAGGCAGTGATTTGAGTACTTTCTTACAGGTCCTTAAACTCATCCGTGTTGGCTGACTTCTCTCCACAGTTCTCCTGCGGCGACTGCATGATTGTCTTTTTACCACCTCCTTTGAATCAGACTCAGACTGAACTTGGTCTGAAATATCCTCTGCCTCATCACAGGAATCTTTTGTCCTTTCCAGGGAACTTTGTTCAGTGGCTGCACTTTTTTCTTCACTGTTTTCAGCCTCCGTCTTTACCACACCACCCGTGTTCTTTGTTGGACCAGAATTATCACAGTTCATACCCATTTCACTTGAAAAACCAACTCCTGTGTCATCTGACATTTTGTCTTCCATCTTTTCCTGTTTTTCCCCTGGAGTTTCCCGTTCGGTAGATGCGACCATGTTTTTAGTGCCAACAACATCCATCCCTTCTGTTTGCATCTGTTCAACTTCCCCCACTTGTCCAGCATCTGACCCAGTAGGACCCTCTGGCATTTTCACACCATCATGTGTGAGATTGTCTTTTACCCACGGTGAACCCTCTTCATCTCTTGCATTGTCAAGACTAGATGTCAATGTAAGAGCATCACCCGAACTTCTCTCTTCAATCACGCTCTTCTCACCAATAGTACACCCCTGAAAAAGAACAAGTATATGTAAGACTCAATGCCAAATCTGTAATCCCGATAATAATTTGAATGAGTAAACTCAGAAAATAAAGGGGGGGAGGGTAAATTGTACATCCAAGTTTGGTTCGTATTTTGGTTATCAACGGGAGATAAGGTAATATTTTGTTTGTATCAACTTTTCAAAATCATTTGCACATTTTCAGCTGCTGTATCACACAACAGCACCTTGGCAATGCCCCACCAAAATCCAGGTTCATTCAAACAGTCATTGGTGGCCACGCATCACTTTTAGGTCAACACCTGAGTGAAAAAAATGGCTCAAATCTGCACAAAAACCACGTAACCCATTCAAGAACAGTTAATGACTTTATTGGATCAAGCAATGACTACAACCTTTTGACACTGTAAATGTCTAACCACAAATATGTAGTTATGGGTGTTGGATGAAATGCCTTGTGGACTGAACAAAATGCGCACTGACGCTAGACCTTCATGACTTGACAAGAAATAATTGTTTTTGTTGTATACATTAAGATTTTGACTTAGCATTTCAACACTAACAGTAATATCTATTAACCTCGAACAACAGGTGAAACACAAAACCAATAACTGAATTAAACCATTTGCACGGACACAAATTTGCTGTCTACATATCATGTAAACTTTAAAATATTATTAGAAAAAGGCCTCGACGACAACAGTGGTGTTACACATATTCTAAAGATTTGAGGATCTAAAATTATATGTACCTGCTTCAAAAGGTTCTTCATCTTCTGTCAGTGCTTCATATGCTCAGTGTCTTCTGTCACTGATTTGTACACTGCAAAGACAGATGACACCATAGTTTCCAATCGGCAAATGTAACAGATACGCAATAAAAAATTAAGGAAAAAAAAAAGCACTCAAGTTAACATATACAACACAATGTACAATAATACATAAAGAGCTATTTAAAACATCAGACTGCACAGGTTGATGTACTACAAATTTTGTTAGCAGTTTACTGAAGTCCTTGAGTTTTTACTGAGAAATAGCATAGTTAGCAGATTAAAATATCTTAATATAACGCATTTTAAATCTGCTCAAACATTGCATTTATACATAAAACTATACAAATTTTATAATGAACTCAGGTCATTTACTCAAATAATAAGCTAAGCAGTCCTTTAATTGAATATGTACTGCATCCTACACAACTGCCTGTACCTCATGAGAAAAGTATCAAACACTATTTTAGACTAAATTACTCTGTTCTATACTTATAAATTATCTACACAGTTACAAAACAGTCTATATTACTACAAATAATTTGACGTCACATTCTTACCTGGATTTGTTGCGAGAGGAAGGTGCTTTGAAGCTTTTGAAAAAATGCTGAGGTGATGATTTCAGAAGATTTGATTTGTAGAATGGAAATCTACTGATTTAGAGCTTGACCGTCATGTGAACCTGGAGGTAGTTTTTACCATTCTGGACCTTTTCCTGTGGATAAATTTGGCTGTATCGATGCATATGACAGATTTCGGTAAGGGGATGAATTTTGGGGTGAATTTTGGTATTTCAGGGAATAAAAAAAGCCTTTAATACACAGTAACAAAACCAGTGTTCTAAGGGTATTTTTTGTCTCACAGACTCCGATTTAAAACACATTTTTTAATACACTGCCATTGCAGTTTGATTTTTTGTTTTCAATCTGTGGTGTTGAAATCCCTTCAAAATTTTATTCTTTGTTCCATTAGGTGGTGCTATTTTGTCATGTACCACTGAGAAGATGTGCCAATACAACTCTGTTATATTATGTCACACATAATTGCATCATCAAGGGCTTTCAAACAGGTTACCGTAAAAGCACTAGATGTACGCAAAATTCAAAGTGTGTCCTCATCATGCACATGCACCCGCACACAGGCCTATGTTTGCATGTGCAAATAAACGCAAACATAAACTCATGCGGGAGTTCTACAGATCACCTCGACCCCGCACACCAAGCACTGCTATGATGGTAGTCGGAGCACAGCAACCAAGATCAAGATCAATAGATTTCACAAAAACAATTATAACGATACATTAACTGATGCTTGTGTCCCGAAAGGTAACCACCTACCCCCCAATAAATGTTGCCATAAAAAATGATCTATTAATGTATCATTTATTTATTTTTTACAAATGCATATTATTAAGTTCAGTTCCAGAGCAAATATTCATTCTGTTTCTGAATTATAAATGTCAGTTTTTGTGATTAGACCAGAGTTGGTGTGTACCTTTAC
Source organism: Pseudamia nigra (assembly GCA_029823295.1). Classification (NCBI taxonomy): domain Eukaryota; kingdom Metazoa; phylum Chordata; class Actinopteri; order Kurtiformes; family Apogonidae; genus Pseudamia; species Pseudamia nigra. The sequence continues at coordinate 10,117 of JAQQAE010005535.1, read as the reverse complement.
TGGCCCACTACCTTACGTTGCTCTAGAATTAAAGCAAATTACATTTGTCAAAAACAAAATTAATTTCACAATAATCAAGCAAAAAGAAAATGCAGATTATTAACAAGATTATTATTAGAACATTATCATTAGAATGTCATAATAATTGAAACATTAAGGCCTGTTAGAAATTGTGTGTGTGTGGGTCGAGAGTTCAGTCCAAGCACGAAGTGCAAATGTACAAAGTGTGGTCTTTGCAGATACCACTTCCACATCTGAAGCAGCTCCTGCAACACTTGCTACGACCACGGCAGAGATGGCACTTGCGCCTACGTGCAGGAGTGACTGGGGCTTGCTCTGGAGGGAAGGGTTGCCGTGTCCCTGCTACCATTGCGGCAGCGCTTGGTGTGCGAGGCAAACGTGATCTGTGGGCAATCAGCGGGCTGACCAGGCTCGTGCCCAGCTCCTCCAAGAAGAGCCTCCGGCGGAATTTCTTGCCCTGGTTCCAGGTTGGCTCTATTTCCAGCCAAAGCACCCAGGCATTATAGGCCGACACATCCAATATGTTGGCAAACAGGGCCATGGGCCAGTGCCTCGTCATCCGCTGGCAGCTGTAGGTTCTGATAAGCTGCAAATAAATAAATCAGAAATTAGTCCTGTAGTTTTTTTCCACATCACCACTTCAGGTATCATTCATTTTTATCCAATATAAATGCAGTGAATAAATGGACCAAATAAAGCACAAACTCAAATGGCAATGAAGTTAGGATGTTGTATAAAACATAAATAAAAACAATGACTTTAAAATCCTTCTTAACCTATATTCAATTGAATACACTACAAAGACAATATTTAATGTTCAAACTGAATTTTTTTTTTGGCAAATATTCACTCATTTTGAATTTGATGCCTCCAACGTGTTCCCAAAAAGCTGGGACAGTGGCATGTTTACCTCTGTGTTACGTCACCTTTCCTTTACAGCCACAATAAATAAGCATTTAGGAACTGCATACACAAATTGTTGAAGTTTTGTTGGTGGAATTCTATGTCACTCTTGCTTGATGTACAACTTCAGTTGCTGAACAATCAATTATTAGTTTTAGCATTAAAAAAAAAAATTGTCGTATTTTATTCAATTGAATATGTAGGCTGAAAGGGATTTGTAAATAATGTTCTGGTTTTATTTATGTTTTGTACAATGTTCCAACTTCATTGGAAGTGAGGTATATGTATCAGACATGCAATATAAATAAAAGAAAAGCTTAAGAATAAATACCTTATCCAAGTTGTCCACAGCCCCCTTGCAATAGTTATAATCCAATACAATTTTGGGCTTCCGGTGCTCTGTCTGCGAGACCGAGGCCTCCTGGTGCTTTGAGCTGAGCAGAATGATGTTCTTACCCCGCTTCGGGATGTAGCTGACAGCTGTGGTGGTCTGGGTGAAGGCAAAGCGGGATGATAGGCACTGTCGCTGCTGCACATTGAGGAGCTGGGGAGGTAACTCCGGCCTGTTGCGACGGATAGTCCTGAGCAAGGCCATCTTTCTCTCCTTCAATAGTTCCGACGCAAGTTCATAAGAAGTGAAAAACTTATCGGTGATGACAGTGTGTCCACTGAGCCCCTTCGTCAGGTCCATCACCACCTGCTTACCCTACTGCTTCTCTGGCTGGTCACGAAGGGTAGCTTTGCCCAAATATGGTTGCATGTTCCAGGTGTATGCTGTGGAGACGTCACAGAGGACCCACAGCCTCAGACCGTATTTAGCAGGTTTGTTCGGCATATAGAGCCTGAAAGGGCAGTGGCCTCTAAAACTGACCAATTGCTCATCAACACGGACATTTTCTCCTGGGTAGAAGGTCATCGGGAGCCGCACCACCCATTTGCTCCAGACTTCCCGGATTGGAGCCAGCTTGTCGGGAGTTACAGGCCTGGTGTACTGGTTGGGCGAGTTGGTCGTGGAAGCGGATGGTACGGCTCAGCAGGCCAAACCTCTTCTCTGACATTGTGGCACGGAAGATGGGTCGTCCTGTGCGTTCACCCCACAGGCTACGGGTTGATTCACCCTTTGACCGGAACACACCAGCCAGGATGAGGAGCCCAATATAGGCCCTGATTTTGATGGTATCCACATCCCTCCAGTCATCATGGACACGCTGCCCCTCCAGGTTGGTCATCTTCACAATGACTTGAATGATCTCATCCATGCCAAAGAAATCAAAACTGTCCCCCAGGTTGACTATCAGGGAGATGGCATAGGGCGTGATGCCATGATGAAGGGTCCTAGCTGGCTGGCATGGGACCCTGTGTTCATTAGTGGGCGACCAGGTTATCCCACTCCTCGACTTCCATCCAGCTAAGGGGCTACATACGGTGTCTTCCTGTCCTCCTCTCCCTTCCTCCTCTGGTTGCTCATCCATATCTGTGCTGTCATCGGACCCCAGCACATAGTCCACCTCATCGTCCCCAGCTCCATCTGAGCAGACATCTTCAGAGTGGTATTCCTCGTCCCCCAGTCCGAAGTAGTGGCTGCATCTACTCATCTTGACCAAGTAGGATGAAATGAGACGCGATCCGACAGACACGCACGCACCTGGAAATCTGGACTTTCCCAGGCTTTTGTTTTAAGTCACTTTGTGGAAAAGCTTTTGAACTCTCACAGGATCAAAGATGTTTTTATTATTTGACCAAGTGTGTGTGTGTGTGTGTGTGTGTGTGTGTGGGTGCATGAGGACAGGCCTTGAACATTGTGCACATCATTAAGGGCTTTGAACCCGCATTTGTAGCTCCCCACACAGTGCAATGGCAGTGCATTCAAAAAGATGTCTTTTAAATGCAAGTCAATCTAACAAAAAATACCCTTACAGCCATGTAATACAAAAATTCACCCCACAATACACCAGTAGCAAAATGTATGCCATATGCATCAACACAACCAGTTACCCACAAGAAACTGTCTCACAGGGTAGAAAAATACCCCTAGGGACACGGGACAATTTCCTGTGCACAATGAAGATGTAATTTTGAATCTGAAGTGCTTAAAGTAACTCCTCGTAGGGGCGCTGTGCTGAAATCCAGTAACTCTACTGAAGAATTTTCCCAGTGTTTGATGTCGATTCAACCTGTAATCATTTTCCACTCTTGCTGGTAGCAATATGCAACATGCAGATTAGTAGAGAGATTTTCCTAGAAGTCCAGAAGGGGTTTCAGATGTCAACCATTTTGATCAAGTTAAAGCCATATAATGTCACAAGAATTATGACTTACGAATAAATCGTACTATTTTGTTAATTGCCTTGTTGTGATGATATGTTAAATGTAATATGACACATAGGACCACTCATTTTTTTTGAAAACCTTGAACACACTAACAAAATGTTGCTGCTTCTTCCACAAAATATTAAAACAATGATCCTGGCACAATATCAATTTGTTCATTTTAACTCCTCTGAGAATGGAGGCATGAATGTATCAAACCATTAAATCTTTGACGAGTCACCCACAAAATTCACATCTGTCTAACACTAGATGGCACAATCACTCACACATACACACAAGGGGCAACCAAGGTGCACGCTGTACAAGTTCTAAATGTGCTTTGGTTTTGAAATTCGAGGCTTAAGAGGCCTCAGGACTTGTGCAAAGTAAATAAACAGATACCACAACCAAATCAGGAAATACAAATAAGTTTGTGTTAATGACTTTTTAAAAACACACAAATGTAAATCATTGTGAACCAGATGAAACCTTACCTCTTGGTCCAGGTTGTAGTCCTCTTTGGAATTAAGGGCCAATTTTACAGCCATGTAATCTCCACTTTTCACAGCATCCCGCAGTTCACCTGACAAAAACATAGCAAGCATTAGTCATTGAAAAAACAAACAAACCAAAAAAAAAAGCACCTAACTGTTAATTATTTTGTTGTCCATTGGTTTTATGGCGTATTCATTTTTTCATATAAACTCTTTCCCTGATAGAATATTATGGAAGTTACCAGCTGCCCCCAGAATGTTTGCTGATTTTTACTCACAGTTCATGACCCATTTTAAGGCCCATTTATACTCTTCACAAGTGTGTTGTGTATCAAACGCTGTCAAACGTCACTGGCATTTATACTCCAATGTGTACTTTACGCTGACGTGGATGTACGCAACACATCGACTAGAGGACAGTGTGGAGTTCAGACTGTCCTCTAATGTGAAGTTGCATTGGATTTCTGTCTGAAAATACGAAGTTAAAATTTTTTTGTCATGCGTCATTATGTCTCACACATTTTATTTATTCCCTCTAATAAGTGATCTGGTCCATCTTTAACTTGTTGCTCCGTTAGCAAGATATTACAGCAAATAATCCAACATATCACTGCCATACGATTACATGTTGCTACGGTAACCAGTGGAGTTAGACCTTTGCATCTATTATTTATTCAATATGGACATAGTTTTACCCGAGATACATGCTACTGCACTTGTGGATAAGTATTTACACTAACAACACTGTAATATGATGTTGTTGAACACTGCTTGGTGATGTTTTAGCATCCATAGGCTAGCAGTTAGTTAGCTTTCCCTACGCTCTGCTGGCACCAACGCCGTTCACAGAAATATGGTTGCATCCTGTTTTTGGATCCGGCTGTTGAAGAGGGCAGACGCATCTCCTCCTCCTCTCTTGTCCCAGCTTCCCTGCTTGCTGTGTCCTGTCTTTGTGTGTTTTCTTCGAGCCCTGACAGCATTACTCGCCTAAACCTAAAGACACCATGGAATTGATCAGCTGGACCCTCAATGCAATTGACACCCTTTTTTCGAACAGGAAGACAGGATCGAGGGAACCCATGTGTCCCGATGGAACATAAGCTGATGGGTATGTAAGAGGTCCCTGGGAGAACTGGAAACTTATCTGCCTTGCACCTTTGTCATTAGAGGACATTGAAGATGTTTATGTATTCGTTACCATGATAACAGGATTTCTGCTGATTGGCTGAAGCATTTTTCTGGTGTATCATTCTATTAAGAAGATGGAGGCAGTTGTTCAAAGCCCCGCAAAGCTGTCTCTCCAAATCAAACAGATGGGAGGGCAACAGCGGCACAACATGGGACGATTTCTGAGATAAATCGAAGAATGGGCAACAACACAGAAGTGCTGATGTCCCTCTAATGTGGACAGAACTTGAAGACCAGAAATGCTAATATTGGATTGGATCACATGGACTAGTGAGATTTTCCATTTATCTGCCTCTGAGAAAAGGAATGTGTCTCATCTCTTGTTTATGGGCTCCCTGTGCTGTGTGACCTTGGTCTTGCAGCTGAAAAAAAAATCCCCCGGCAAGAAATGTGTGCAGTGCTTGGACTCCTGCTCTATCCCCTCTTATCACTATTCACCCTGGATATGAGACAAGATGAACTGCTCTGACGTGTGTCGCCATGGTATCCATCTACCATCACGGACATGCTGGCTGGCAGTATTCTGGACTCTAACGGGACTGATAATGGAACACATGCATCCAAAGACATGATTACATTTATACACTACATTACCAATCCCCTCTGTTTGTAAATGAATGTTGTGTTGCAACTCTTTGCTAAATGTGCTGAGGTTTTTTTCTATGCATGCATAATTATACTCCCTCAGGAGCTTAGTTCTGGTTACTGTGTTTTTTACTCTACAAACCCACGGTCGTCTTCCCCACTCTTTCCCCCCACTGTTCAAAAGGTGGCATGACCTTGCTACTGTAGCCTTTCCCCCTCTAGTGGGAAAATGAAATTTCATTTTTTTCTGTACTGCTTGTAGTTGGACATAAAAGACAAACGAAACCTTGAAGATGTCGTCCAGGATGACACTAATATATACAGTCTATGGCACAGACTGTCCTCAACAACAACAATATTTAATATAAGTCACAGCGCCACCTGCTGGGAACAGGAGGTCAGCCTCATGGCACCGACCTCACCTGATTGACGTGAAATTTGAGGGGTGTGTTCTGTGGGTGACAGCAGAGAGACCCCTCGGCCGCTGCCCGTATGCCGTCACATGGGGCTGCGAGGGCCCTTTCAATGCTGCTTGCAGCTTTAATTATTTTCCAGATTTTTTTCTTTTCTTCAATTTCTTTCTTACATTGTTAATTTTCATGAAGATATTACTTATTTTTTACATCTACTTATTGTTCAATTTTTGCTGCTGGTCAAAAAATAACAGTTTGGGTGAGCAACAGCCTTGGTGGAGGTATGCACTCTCTGACTGCTCTCTAGCTGTATTAGCAGCTGATCATGACATGATTGGTCCCCCTTTAAATTTTGAAGGCAGGGGATATTGCAAACTATGTTTGCTCGTTTCACCTGAGAACACCGTAATATTTCACAAGATGCATAAAGGTGCTCCTCACATGATATCCACAGAAACACATATTGACAGAAAATCTTGCCATGGGTAGGGAAGCACTGTCACGCAAATGACAGAATATCTCATCAGTGGCAGGGAATGAGTTAAGATAACTTGGATGCCGCAGCATTCAGAGTGTACAGGTTGTTTGATGGCAAGGTATCCACCACAGGAAGCCACCGAACAGCAGGATTTTGGGTGACTGGCACCAGCTGTCACAAAGCAATGGAACATCAGGTTTAACAAGCTGACATTATATTGGGAAAAAGTTATGGCAAATTTCAAGTAGATTGGTTCAGACACTTCCATCAGAGCTTTTCTTGCTCCAAACAGTAGTGCCACATATTACAACTAATTAATTAAGAAAGTGAATATAAATGAACACGATAATTAATGAAATTGGCAAAAAAGTCACAGAAATCAAATGAGAAATGAACCAAAATGAGCAAAAAAAGAAATTAATGAAATCAAATATGAGCATAGTACATTTTTTATTAACAAAATTAACCAAATATAAAACAACCAAACACTGACACAAAAGTAATACAATGCAAGTTAAAGTACCGGTAACACAATGACCAAAAAATAGCAAAAACCATCAAGAAAAAAAATTACATTAAAACTGATTAAAATAAAAACAAAATGAACGGACAAATATATTTCAAAAACAAAATCAAAATAATTAACAAAAGTTGGGAAATATTTTTTTTTTAACTTTTGTCCAACTATGGCCTTTCAGATGCAAAAGTTGCTGATGCCTTGTCCTACACCCTCTTCAAAACTTCCTGTTTGTGTGCCAGTGTTTCCGTTTGTTTTAAATTTCTGGTATATATATATATATAGGCAAAAACTATTTTTAATTAATCCAGTGCAAGTGTAGGGTATGGGGGAAGGACGAATCTATTAAATTTTACCCCCAGTATACCTGTAACAATGCTAAGAGAAACTTGGGGCCAAATGACCCAAACGAGACCACATAGTTCATAATTTCAATCAATCAAACTTTATTTGTATAGCGCCAATCATAATCGCCGATTATCTCTAGGCGCAAATTTGTGATTTGAGGTTGAACTAGAAAGCCCTCAGACAGCACAGACCTCTGTCAAGGCAGCTCAGTTTCTCTTCATTATCATTTGAACCTGCGCTCATTTCCTCCATAAAGTTACTCCACCCCACAAAAAAATTCTTATATTTAGTTAATCCTCACTTTTGACCATGGAAACCTACAATTAGCATTTGGAATTGCAAATGTATTATATAGGGCTGTCAAAATTAACACGTTAATCCAGATAAATTCATTTGCATGATTAATTTGATTAAAAATTTTAACGCAATTAATGCGTGCACAGTCCACAACTGAAAACGGTGCAGTACCACTGGAAATTGTGGGGGCGCTTTAGGGTAGTACGGCTCATGTGGCAGAAGAATAGAAGAAGAAAAAGAACAAAATGCAACACAAAACACCAAAAGATTAACAGAAATGTCAACTTTTTGACGACGATCTGTGCCATAGACTGTATATTAGTGTCATCTTGGACGATATTGTGGAGCCAAAACAGGATGCAACCATATTAGGATTAACGGCGGCGGTGCCAGCGGAGAGTGGGGAAAGCTAACTAACCACTAGCGGTACAGATGCTAAAACTTCACCAAGCAGTGTCAAACAAAGTCATATTATGGTGTCGTTACTATAAACACTTATCCACAACCTGCAGTCAATCGTATCTCAGGTAAAACCATGAACATATTGAATAAACAGAAGATATGAAAGTCCGACTTATTCCAACTCCACTGAAAGACTCGTTACCATAGCGGCATGTCAATCAAACCACAGCATGGCAGTCATTTGTCGATTATTTGCTGTAATATCTTAGTAACGGAGCAAAAAGTTAAAGATGGGCCAGATCACTTATTAGAGGTCTCAGCAAGTTGACCTCTGACAAACTGACACAATGCATTGTAAATCAGATCTGTTTATATCCTTGAGGACACGGGATTTACGGAAGTTTTACAAATTGCATCTAAAAATGCTTTGTACAAACATCACCAAGAAGCATCATAATGATGAAAATCCACAGACTCTGAAACTGAAAAGAAAAATAAAAACAGTGTCTTGAGAAAAGTCACTGGACTTCAGTGAGCAACACTAACAATTTAAATATCAACATCAATCCTCCTGCAACCACTGTTTAGTTGAAATAAACACATGTATAGTCTATACATCACCTTCTGTCATGAGGGTTTTTGCTCCCACAAAATGAAAAACAATGAATGGGTATTAATTGTGATGAATCGAAATTAATCCACAGTGACCCTGTGATTAATCAGATTAAAAATTTTAATTGTTTGACAGCCCTAGAATTATAATTAGTTCATTAATTATTCAGCAAAAAATAATATTTTCATGTCGTCAGATTTTTTCTGGCTCCACCTCCACAAATATGGAAGACAAATCAAGTCAAATCCATGGGCACATTATTGACTTTCCACTACAATTTGGTTTCAGTTACATGTCTACAGCTTTATTTGCTACCTTATAGTTGCTATTTTGGATCAACCCCTATAAGTATAAGAGTCATTATACAAAATGGGTGCCATTTGAGTCCGCAACACTTGATGACATCCATAAGACATCCCAACACCAGGTGGTGGGGCCCTTCTGTGTGGAGTTTGCATGTTCACCCCGTGTCTGCGTAGGTTCTCTCAGGGTACTCCGGCTTCCTCCCACAACCAAAAACACGTACTAGGTTAATGGCTACTCTAAATTGTCCATAGTTGAGAATGCAAATGATTGTCTGTCTTGAGTCATGACGTCTCAGCCTCAAATTGTGAAGCGCCTAGAGATAATCAGTGATTATGATTGGCGCTATACAAATAAAACTGAATTGAAACTATCCTCATGCGGAACAAAATAAGCAAGAAAATGAGCAAAATTATACAGAAAAAGAAAATAATGAACAAAATAATTATTAATATCAATAAAACGGCATAAAAAGAAGCAAAACTAGCCACGAAATGAAAAAAGAACAAGTTGAACAAATGTGAAAGGAAAACAGACAAACGTGAAAGTAAAACGAACAGTCGTCCTGCAAAGCCAACAAAATAAAAAAAAAATCAGTTAAATGACCAAAAATGAACAATATGAGATTAAGCCACAAAAAGTTTACAAAAATAAATGAACAAACAAAAAACAAATCACCCAAAAAGATGATGAAATGAATCTGTTCTGTCATATATAGTTACTCACTATGGCAAGTACTTTGATTTATGAGTACGTCTACTTCCTTTTACTCGAGTACTCAGTCTACTCCCTGGCCTTTCCACACGACACAGCTTCTCTTTACAAATATATGACAAAGGGTCAATTTGACCCAAATACCAGACAAGGGTTAATCACATAATATGAGACAATACTGTTCAAAATGAAAAACAACAAAGAATTTGTATGTAAAATAACAAAAATAAATATTTTTTTTAAAATCAAACTTTTGTTATTTTCAGGATTAAACACATATCCCTGATACGACTATACAGTGGATATTAAAAGTATACACACTCCTGTTCAAATGTCATGTTTTTGTGATTTAAATAGATGGCACCAAGATAAATAATTTCACGACTTTTTCCACCTTTAATGTGACCTATAATCTGTGCAACACAAGTGAAAAACTGAAATCTTTCAGGGAGGCGAAGTAAAAATAAACAACTGAGATAATGAGGTTGCACAAGTGTGCACACCCTCTTATAACTGGGGATGTGGCTGCGT
>JAQQAE010005534.1:0-17532 GCA_029823295.1 Pseudamia nigra | reverse complement strand
CAAAGGGCCGAGACACTGCAGGTTTTCTTTCTAGCCACTCACTAAAGCAGGTGTTTTCACTGAACTGCAATCAGTGGTAAGGAATTCAGTGAAATCACCTGCTTAAGAGACTGGTTGGAAAGAAAATGTGCAGTGTCTCGGCCCTTTGTGGCAGTGATTGGACACCCCTGTTTTAGAGGGATCATTTTCCATCATTGGCTTCAAGATGGCCTTTGTGTTCTTCTTCTTATTTTTCTTTGGCAGAGTGGCCGAATAAAGCAGGCTGTTGAGGTCTGGCAGCAGTTGATGTTCAACTGCCAGTTCATGCACCAGACTCACTTCAGACTTCTGTTCAGCCAATGCCAATGATTCAGCATTGATCTGGGCTTCCTTAATGCTGGCCCTCTTGGCATCCCCGTGCTGGTCCTGGATAGTAAGTCGTACCACATATCGCTTACAGCTTAAAGGGTTTGCAATGCTGAGCAGCTGGTAATTTTTCTGAGTGCCGTTTTGAAAGGCCAACTCCCTCACTATGGAAAAGGGTATGTCCTCTGGACTGTCCAGAATTTCTGGGTTCAGGTTCAGGTTTAGGTGGATTTTGTGGTTTTATGACATGGTCACTTTTGTTAAAGTGTCCATGTTTGTTGGAAACAAAAACCTGAATCAGGAAAAATAAAAAACAAAAACTTGTAATTCCCCTCAAATGCATCCAAACTGAAGCAATGAAGCCATTGTGAAAATGTAAGGAGCAAAAGTAAGAATATTTGGGATAAAAAAGTGGAAGTAAAAGAAAGAAGTCATCTGAGTCATGTGTATATGTGTGTACACACATTTAGCTCAAGAGAGCAAAACAAATATAATAAATATCTTGACATTTATTTGTAATAATATGTGCATTAGCCAACATGGTGCAAACATTATGTCCTGGTGTCGTACTGTGATGTAAATTGTCCCTCGTGTCCAGCAGTCGACTCATTCCACTCTTACCACTGTTTGAAGACACTTTGTCTTGATTCCAGCTGCTTTAATTAAAGATTCTCCAGTGCAATTAGTAGGCTTTTATTATTTACCCATAATCACCACAGTGTGAAATGAGCTCAAGGGAAAATCCATGAGAGATGCACAAACTGGAAATACACACATGTATATGCTGCTGCGGTTATGAAGATAAATGTGATCATTAACTGTAAATGAGAGCAGCATGTAAAGACAATTCACACATAAACAGTCTGGGAATGATCCATCATGGATGTGACAGATTATTGCCTTTAAAAAGATTACACATAGTTTACATGGATCTGTGGATTCTCTAGTAAATTCATACATATAAATTGAAATAGCAAAAGCTGGAGCAATATGGAACATGCAAATGAAAAAAAATTACACTCAAAATATAATGCACTTTGACACTATGACATACTTCAGTGTAGATGCCATGAAGTTGAAATGGGGTCATTTCAAACTAAAATGAGTCTAAATAATTAAAAATCGTCATCTTTTTGTGGTTGAGGGATTTGTGTGCCCGGGTGATCCTAGGAGCTATGTTCTCAGGGGTAATTCTCCCCGTATAGTCTCCCAAGATAAATTGGTCCTTGGTGATACGTCAGACTAAGAGTGATTCAGAAGACCCTTATGACCATGTCTTCCTGTGGGCCCACCACCTGCAGGAAGGGTCATAAGGGTCTTGTGCTGTGTGGTTTGAGTGGCAGCTGAAGGCAGGGGCCTGGGTGGTCCAATCCCCGGTTGCCAAATCTGGCTCCAACTGGAAGGAGGCACCTGGGTTAGACCCAGGACACACTAGAGGGATTATGTCTCTCGGAATGCCAGGGGGACCCCACAGAGGAGCTGAAGGAAGTGGCTGGGGAGAGGGAAGTCTGGGCGTCTCTGCTTAGGCTGCTAAGCAAAAGAAGATGGATGGATAATTAAAAATGTGATTTTAAACAAGTGATGTCAACCTTTTCTCATTTCACACGTGGTAAAATTGGAGTGCAAAATTTACTCCAGTCTGACCCACTTGAGGCAATATTTAACTCTGAAAGCAAGATCCTCACACGTGGGAAATTGTGGACAACAGCCAGCTGACTTCATTGACCAATGATGGCATTTTTGTTTTATTTATTTGCTTTTTGCATCTATTTTGGTTCATTTACGTACTTGATTTTTTTGCTGCTTTTACCTCTTTTTGCTCCTTTCTTTGCACCATCTTGATTCTTTTGCTCATTTTCTTTTTTTTCTTTTTTCTTTTGTTCATTTTTGTTCACTTTTCTTCTTTTTCTATCGAATCTTTTTCATTTTCTTGATTGGTGTGCTTATTTGGCATCTGATTTTGTTCACTTTTTGTCTGACTTTCTTCCCTTTATTCCTTTTTTACTATTTTGTGCTGTTTGCCTTTTATGTTGCTTGTTGATTTGTTCATTTTAAGACAAATTTTGCTTTGCTTTTGGCCTTAATTTTGTGACTATTATAAATTGCCACATCATTACTGTCAGTTTGCTTCTATGTTGCAGTCTATTGGACACCATGCATTAATGGGTTTAGGGTGAGAAACCTTAGATCAGGGGTCTCAGACTCGTGCCACGGAGGGCCGAGACCCTGCAGGTTTTCTGTCCAACCTGCAGATTTGACTGATTAGCTCCTCTCCCCTGATTACTGACCAGTGAAATCACATGCTTTAGTGATTGGTTGGATAGAAAACCTGCAGGGTCTTGGCCTCCATGGTGCAAGTTTGAGACCCCTGCCTTAGATGGAGGCAGCACAGTCAAACCCATGTGTTTCTACACAGTAGACGTGTGTGTCTTGCTTCATGTCATGTTGTGTGTTTTGTGTGTGGTTTTTTTTTTTAGCATTTTAACTGCAACCTAATGAAACTGGGCTGTGCATTGAAAATACATGGATGTAGCGCACCTGTAACCATGGCGACTATGACACCATCTGTCAGCATTGGGAGAGGGCGCACCTTGCGCATCCTGGACCGACATGAAAGGGTACCGCATCTAGAAATGCCACACCTTGGTGATCTGGATACACACCAAAGGATGCTGAGCTTGAGAAGACCCACGACAAAACAGCTAAATTTGACCAACGAGGAGTGAGAACATTTTAACTGTTACATGAGCAGCATCGGAGAAGAGACGTAGTCATTCAGGACCGAGGATGCATCAAAGTTCGCACATTTGTCCATAAATCTGTGAGAAAATTATGAACATTTTTTTAAAAAAAAGAAAGACAGGGTAAGATTTGGGTAGAATTAGGATATTTTAGCCTCAATAATGCAGAAGAGACGTAAAAGATTCGAGAAATCTGAAAGTTTTACACTGTGTGATCAGTAAACAGTAGTGCACTATTCTTACGGTCAAATATGTTAAAATTTTTCGATCTTGTAGAATTAAATACTGTACTGATAATGCACAAGGTACGGAACAATTTACTGCCCCACTCTATTCTCAGTTATTCCTGTAATGGTGGGGGGAGGAAGGGGGGTTATAATGTAAGGGGCACATTGAATTTTAAAGTGCATAGTATTAGGACGACCAAAGAAGTTTTTCCATTTCTACATGTGCTGTCAAATTGTGGAACAAACTGAGCGAACATTTAAAACAATGTCCAAACAGCATACAATTTAAAAAGAAATATAAAGAAGTTATTTTCAGAAGGTACAAGTATTTGAAGGGGTGTTAACCAAGGGGGTTATGTCTGGATGGGGGTATACTGCACGTATATTATTGATGTGTAATGTTTTGTGTGTGTGTACGTGCTGCATTGATAATATTGATGGACTCTGATTTGAGGTGATTGTTGTGTAGCATTAAGGGAGGGTAGGATAAAATAAGTGGGAACTTCATCCTATTCCCTTTCGAACATGTGAATATTTGGGAAATGTGTTTGTTTTCTTTTTTGTAAGTTATTCATTCATTTTCATGGAGAAAATATTATTTATTTTCTGTGTGAACTTTTCTCCTTTTTTATTACATGTTCGAAATAAAGTCAATCAATCAATCAATAACTATATCTATAAGTAATACAAAAACATAAACTCAGAATTTATAACATTTCCTCTGAAAAAGCCCTTGAATGATGATTTGCATTTGCAGAACGCCCGACTCCACCGAGTGTCGGTCCATCTCAGATGCCGTAGAAGTCGACGGTCGAGGATTGTGGACACAGTGAAGCCTTCCTAGTGGCACGCAGAGGATTGGATTGACATCGGCTTCAGTCAGCTGTTTTGATCCAGTGCTCTATTCAGGGTCAGAGGTCACATATGCTCATTTTAACCCTGTATCCTAGCCCTGTATGCACCCGAGCACATTTAGATTTCTTCGAATCCTGTTCTGCAGTAAAGAGTGAACAATCCACCGTTCTGACAAATGTCAGTCATTTTGCTTAAACACACATTACAATCACCTGCTCACATTAGCTTCCCCAAATCACATTGTTTTATATTATTTCAATATTATCCCCAAATTGCTGTTGCAACCTAAATGAATGGGTGTGCCTTTGCAGATGAAGTGAAGTTGACCAGACAAATGGAGAACTATCTTGTGTTCATGTGGTCTACAATGAAATACATAAGTACACTTTAATATAGGTGATTTTTTTTCTTTTGCATGTCTTGTACTGTTGTAAATATTTCTCTGTGGAACATCTCAGAGATGTGATTGATGCCTTTTGTGACCAAAGTCAGAGAAACTGCCTCCTGATGAACACTGTCCAACAAAGGAAGTGGTAACTGGAGTTCAGAGAGCCAGACAATATTGGCAGCAGGGACACAGAGGCGGTGCTGAAATACAAATATCTTGGTGTACGTCTGGACAAGATGGACTGTTCCCAGAACACAGATGCACCCTAAGCAAACGGACAGTTGCCTACTTTTCCTGCGGTGGCTCAGGTCTTTTGATGTCTGCCCAAAAGCTGGTTGCACATTGCGAATTGCGACTCATCTCGTCCCAACTCAACTGGAAATCTGCTGGGTGTGCAGTGGTTCCTGACCCAGATATTTCAGTCTTGATAACATCCTGACAGATATCGTGCCGAGTCAACATCTTGAATCTCCAGGACCCAGTCTTGGTGATGTGCGGCGGTCACGACTTGACTGTGCGACTTTTATAATGGTTGGGCATGTAGATGATAGGCGGCGCGACGCAATCAATGTTCACCGTCAATAGATGGCGCCAGTTACCAGGTGTGAGTGGTGTTCAATCTGTGTACCAAACGACCGGACTCAGAGTTGAGTTTGGCTCAGTCGTGACTCTCAATGTGCAGCCGGCTTAAGATGCTGCATGCTTTACCAGTCAGCGGTTGACTGTGCACTCTTTAATGCTGAGGTCTGCTTGGGGGAGGCATCATCAGAGGAAGGGATGTAAAACATCTGGAGAGAGTGGTGAAAAAGGCTGGATGAGTGATTGGTGGAAGGCTGGATTCACTGGAGGCTGTGGTGCACAGACGGACCATCTTCTTCACCTCATTCGATCCCAGCAAAGGAGCAGCTACAGTGGACGACTAACCTCTCTACGCTGCAGGACTGAACATTACAGGAGGTTCTTCATCTCCACCGTCGTCAGACTGAAGACATCTGACTGATTTGATCTTTCTATGAGCTCGTCAGAATGTTCTAAAAGCGATCAATAATGTTGATTAGTCCATGAATTTTTTTCAATGTAAAGCAGTAGAAACAGGAAAAATATTTAAACCTGGTTCAAAACTACTGGACTAAAGCTTTTCTTTCTTTGCTGTATTTAATTGTGACTCTTGAGACAGTAAACAAAGTGGTGTCTGTGGAATTTGATAAATTCTGCTACAAGTGTAATGATTGTCTAGGATTTATGTTAAAATTCTTCTGTAAAGGAAAATCTATGGTGATGTGTCTCTAATGTTAAAGTGCTCTGTGAAACAGATCACACTGCACAATAAATGTGATTAGTGATGTGGGAAACGGCCAGCTCATCAAATATGCATGATGGTCATTCATTTTTGATGAATCCATTCAGTTTACTGTAACATATAAAGACAAATCAGGGAGTGGGAGGTGTAACATGCAGCCATATGGATGTTAAACATCATCACACTGTTTCTGTACTGTCAGGATGAACTGACTGCAATAAATCTCTTTCATTCAAACTACGTATATGAATCCTGGCACAGTTTGATACTGTTATAGGTGATTTTTTTTAGACATATAAGACACGAAAATGGGTCATGGAACCTTTTTTTAATTAGGTTAGATTATTTCTCTTCATTTTTTAAATTTTTTTAGTTCATTGCGCTGAATTTTACTCAGAGTTTTTGTTTATTTTTGTCAGATTTCTTGATTGTTTTATTTTTGTTGATATTAGATTTTTTTCTGTTAATTTCCTTGACCATATTATTCAGTTTGGGTAATTTTTTTGCTGGCTAATGAGCAATGATTGATTAGGATTTGTTTACTTACTGCTAATTTTGTGGATTATTCTGTTCATTTTTCAATGTTTGGTAATTATTCATTGATTTGGGGGATTATTCATTTCCCCTTGTTCTTGATTATTTTATTCATTATCCATCCATCCATCCATTCATTCATCATCCATTGTCCATCCATCCATCCATCATCCAGCCATCCATTCATCTGTCTATCATCCATCTGTCCATCCATACATCCATCCATCCATCATCTGTCCATCTGTGCATCCATCCACGCATCCATCTATCCATCATCTGTCCATCCATCCATCCATCTGTCCATCTTCATCTGTAATCCATTAAATACTACAGTATGTTGATTTATTCACGGTAAAAGCAGAGATATCGCAGCTCATATAAGTTTCCTCAGTTTGGGTTCTGAGAAGATGATATTATCTTTTGGCCTTGAATTGAAAAAGTTTGCCATCCATTTCCTATGCATCCACACATATTGATCTTGTGTGGAGTCAGAGCACTGGTTGAATGCATCTGCAGAAATCACTGTGTAATATCCCTGCAGAAGTGTACCTTGATCTGCCACCCCCAGATAGATGTTTTAGTCCACAAGCAGAAGGAAGGTGTTTTCTGATGCATGAAGCATAGAGACAATTTGACAAGGGCAAGCTCAGGCCTCTAAAAGAATGCTACAAAGGCAGATTTTTAGAACATAAATGGGAAGATTTTACAGTATACTCATTTGAGCCCTGGTTCAATTCAGCAGAACGTTGGAGGGGTGGGGACACTTGATTCAGGTATCTCTAGATTGTCATGCAAACTTTGAGATGCAATCACTTCATTTTTGTGTTCTGGCAAGTTGTTAATGCGTCACTTCATGCATTTATTAAATATGTTTATGCTAGAACCAGGGGGCAATGACCAGGGCTGTTCAGTTGTAACCGATCGTCCGGCTCCAAGAAGCTTTTTTCCCATACAGATACACATGACTTCTATCTGAAAATACTAAGACAACAAATTTTTTTATGGGTCATGGTATCAAACATTTTATCTGGAACCTGTAATAAGTACCGTATTTTCCGGGTGATATGTTGCTCCGGTATGTTAGTCACACGAGCCAAAAATGCATAATGAAGAAAACGTGTATTAGTCGCTCTGCAGAACAGGTCGCATCTGTTCGGGGAATGCGCATCAAATGCGCGGCGCGCCAGGAGGGACAGCTTGCGGCTCGCCTCCTCTAGCGGCTGTCTGTGTGACAAATACCCTATAGTCGAATTTATTCAAAATACAAGTAGCTCCACTGTATTTGTCGGTCCCCTCGCCAGACTATGCAAAAAACAGCGACTTTTAATTCAGAAAATACGGTAATATGGTGGTCCATTTTTAACGTTTTGCTCTGTTATTAAGATTTGACAGCAAATAATCCAACAAATCACTGCTGTGCCGGGGTTTGATTGACATGTTGCTATGCTAACTCAACTCGCTAGTGAAGTCAGTCCGAGTCGGACCTTCATATCTTGTATTTATTCAATATGTTCATAGTTTTACATGAGATGCACTCAACTGTAGCTGTGGGTAAGTGTTTACACTAACAACACTGTGATATGACTTTGTTTGACACTGTGTGGTGAAGTTTTACTGCGTCAGTAAGCTACTGTCTAATATTAGCTTCCCATGAGTCCCCTGGTATGAACACTTGTATGAACACTCCAAATATGGTTGCATCCTGTTTTTGGTTCTAGGATGCTGTCCAGGAAGTGACCACCCGATTGGCCTCAAAATTGCCCTTCAGAAAGTAATGGATGACATCATGGTCATTTTGTCCAGTTACATATACAGTCTATAGTTAGAACCAACAATTTAACAAAATATTCAACAAAATGAATCAAAGTCAGCAAGGTGAGCAACATGAATAAACAAAATAATTGATAAAAAGGAAATGAAACCAACAAAAAGAACAAAAAAAATCAAGAAAATGATCAGAAAGTGAATTAAATAATAAAAAACCGAGCAATAAACAACACAATAACCAACACAATGAACAAAAAAGAACAAAATGAACAAAACAGAGCAAAAGAAAGAACCAAATGAGTAAAAAGGCACCACAAGTTCATTCCACCATCTACAACAATGGGGTGTTGGTGTCATTTAACATGAATTTTACGTTTTGGGAGGGGTGTAAAACCACCCTCTTGTCCAAATATGGTCACTTCCACTTTCAAGAAACCAAGACTGTCAAAATGTCAAACTTGAAACTTCAAAACAGTAGTCCACTGACCAATGGCTGATGTCACAGTTGCTGCATCTTTGTATACAGTCTCCAAAAGCAACCTAAAAGAAAGACTGAAGTAAACCGAGGACATAGCCCTGTGGAACCCCACAAGCAATACACAATGAAAAAAGGCCCTTATGGATGCATCAGATAGATATGAAGAAAGGCAGTTTAAAGGCAGACATTTGAGATGATATGAATGTAAACTAGCATCTAAAAGCCTGTGCTGACTTTTCATTGACCTGGTGCTTTTTGAGAGAGTTTTCCACTGGGTCCGTTCTGGCAAAGGAAGCACTGAGGGCTGAAAGCAAAAGGACAGAGCATTTGACAGCTTAGAAAATGTCATTTGCTACCTTCAGTCGCATGGATTCTTCATAAATAAAAAAGAGTGAATAGATTTAATTCCATTCCAAAATCCATTTGTCAGTACAATTCAGCACAGGGCATAATTGTCTGAAGGCCAAAAACATCGGCTTCCTGCCCTACAAACTCTTTTCATATAAAGCAAGTTAATTTGAAGTCAAAAAGGGCAAGTATGGACTAAATATTTGTGAAGACTGAAATGGCAGCTGGGTCATTTCTGCTTTTAAATGCATTCATCATCAGTCTGAGTTCCCCAAAAAGCAATAATACACAATTAAAATGTCTTTTTTACTCACACACAAAACATTCTTTGTGCGATGCTTTGAATAGAGACATTCTTTATATGTTAAAACACAAACCAAACGCCTGCAATATTTTTGCCTCAAGCAAAATTGCATTCTGATGAAGAAATATCTTCATATGTGGGAGGCACTGGCACCGACACTGGTTTATGAAGCCTCTATCAGCCGCTGCTGTGCTCTCCATATGAAGCAGGACGTACTCGCGTTCTAGAGGGAAAGAGAAGACGAGAGAGGAGGGACTGCATTTCAGTTAGCACTCATTTATATCCAGGAAGAGAAAGGAGGGGAAACAGCATGTAAATGTGTTGCCTCTAGTGAAGCTTCAGTAAAGTGAGGCTGCAAACACCGGTGAGGACGATTCTGCAGCCTCTTTTCCCGGCACTATCAGCATCAAGATGAGTTCCTGCGTTTGGACAGCTCAGAGCGGAGAAGCAGAGGAAAACTTCAAAAACTGAGACTCCAACTGCCTGTGGCTGCCTGCTGCTCTGTGACAGCACCTTTAGGGATTTCATTCCACCAGATAGGAGCTGCTGCTGAGCTGTATCCTGCCTTCACATACACGGACATTCTGACACAGAGTGAGCAAAGATGAACCAAACTGCATCCGTGTCTCATCAGATTGAGTGTCAGCCAGTCAAGGATGCCAAGGTAGGATGGGTTTATCTCTTCTTTCTCAGTAACACTCCACTCTTTATCACATCTTGTTTCTGTTTATCGATAACAGTGTTCAGAGTCAAACTGAACTTGTTGTGGATTCACACTCTTCCCGTAAGACTGGTTTCCCTGCTGTTCGCTAGGCTTTCTATCAGTATTTAATCCACAACGATTAGAAAATCATGTTCAAATTATTAGCTGCATGAAGTATCCTCGGTTCTTCATACAGTGCTGGACTTTTTGATCCATTCATCAAATATTTCAAAGTGAATGTAAGTGTGTTCATTATTCACTGTGTGAAGGTAAAAGAACTCAGTATTCATGTTGGCTCTTAAGCGAAATAGAATTAAATAATATGTCCTTAAGTCATTGTTAATCATTTGGAGAGTGTTTGTAACTTATCAAAAACTTTGTGGTTAATGGAGGCTCCATGAGGTTCAGGACCACACCTGAGAATTATAATTTCTATTAATTAGTATATGACAAAAAACAGCAGAACCTTCTCACACTGGTCTACATTTAACTGATTGTGCTTTGATGCTTTCACTGCTTTGTATAACAGGTACTTCACTGTTACTTGCAGAGTTGACTAGATTTTACTATTCAGTGTTTTTTCTTGTAAATGCTCTTTGCCAGTGTGCTGATCCTTTACAGTGCAGTCATTTGATGTATCACTTTTTATTCGTGTTTAAATTTGAAATCCCGAAAACTGGATTAATTCAGAAGTCTATTGAGTCTGGATGCTGAGGTCTAAACCTTCGCTTTCCTCTTTTAAAAACATGATTATACGCAGACTGCTTGATCTAAAGCTGTAAAACGTGATTATAACTGTTAATTTACAGCATGTACAACACTGTTTACATGACAATGAAAGTGCCAGACTATTTTTTTGTGACCTCTCCGTGTTTTGTCAGTAGATGCAGACACGGTGACAGCTGCGAGTGAAATAAAGGCTGCAACAGTAAAAAGCTTCATTTATGATTTGCTGCTTATGCAAAGCGGTTTTTAGCTGCGAGCAGATCCTGTCGACGGCGAGTGGAACAGCCAACGTATAATCCTGAGTGATCCTGTGCTGCAGCAGCCTCACAGCAGCCGGATGGGAGTAATCTGGCAGGAGGGCGCTTTGATAAGACTCATGCAAAAAAAAAAAAAAAAAAAAAACAAAAATGGTGCTTCACACTTTAGGAAGCCTTTCTTCAAGTATTTCCATACATGTGTGATATCTCATGAGTCTTATTTTCTCTAACATCTCCACAATGTTGATGAAGTCGCCATATTTATAACCACCCCCTCCATTTATATACAAGCTAAGGTAGATCATACCAAAACTGACTTTTCACTTCACTTTAAACACTGTACTGTACTTTACTTTCTCTATAACACAATTTACACGAAGAAGCTGAATGAAACTACAATTTTATTTCAGTTCACTTTCTTTAATTTCAATTCAGTCCAGCTCATATAAAATACCAGCTACTTACTCTTCATTTTCTGAATATAGCAGTGCTACGTCTGGCACCGCGAGGTAGATCACACCACAGTTAACGCTACAAGTCAGTTGATGTTGTGTCTTTGTGTCCCTCTGCTACTACTAGAAAGTCAAAGTATCCATCCATCTTCTTCTGCTTGTCCTGGTCAGGGTCTTGGGGGCAGCAGCCTGAGCAGAGAAGCCCAGACTTCCCTCTGCCCAGTAACCTCCTCCAGCTCCTCTGATGGGACCCCCAGGCATTCCCAGGCCACCTGAGAGACATATCCCTCCAGTGTGTCCTATCTCTGCCCCTAGTTGGAGCTAATTTTGGCAACCAGGGATCGGACCACCCAGGCCCCCGCTTTCAACTGCCGCCTAAACCACACAACTCCAGGCCCTCATGGCCCTTCCTGCAGGTTGGGGTCCCACTGGAAGGCATAGTCTTAAGGGGAATGACCTGTCACCTAGGACCAGTTTGCCTTGGGAGACCCTAAGAGGGGCGAATTGCCCCCGACAACATAGCTCCTAGGATAACCCCCTCAACCACAATAAGGTGGCGATTCAAGGAGGGGTGATTAATTTCACATTTTTAAAATCCTGCTTTGACTCAGATACTTGAGTCTTCCTGATGCAGGCCTGATTGTCCCCTTTTCAAAATGGAGCATTATGGAATGTAAAATATGATAAAAACACCCTGGGGGGTTCAGTTTGATTCAGTTCTTTTTGGTTCAGTTCAGTTCAGTCCAGTTAGCCTTGCATAGGGTCAATATCTCACAGTGTTACAGAGAGAAACCCAACAGTTGCCCGCAAGTAAGAACATGCCCATAAAGAAGCACCAAAATCTGAAGTTTTCTCCTCAGCGAGAGCGATGCAGCTATGCTTTGTTGCTTCTCATTTGCATTATTTAGCCTGACTGGTTTTAATTGTGTCATAAATCAGAGCTCAGTAATCCACCCTCATGTGCCGCCTGGCTTTCGCTGCTTCATAAATAAGCCGGTGCCACTTGAGATACTGTACAGCTGTAACACATGACAATTCACCCACCATAAAGCTGATGATCCGAAAGGACAGATACAGAGAGAGACATTTAGTTTAGTGGCGTTTTAGAGAGTGGATTTGAAGCTCTTTCCGTGCTCCTTTGGATACAAACAGACTTCATTACCAGGATTTCCTTGTAGTAGTTTTTTCCTGGAACAAAACGAACGAAGCATTATCAAGTTGAGAAGTGATTTAGGACGTTAAAGCATTCATACGTCCTCCTTCTTGCTGGCCACTTGCTGACCTTTAATTGGAGATGGTGACTCCTTTTACAATGTCCCACTATTGCTGAAGCCTATTTGTGCACAAGTAAGTCATTAAACTCAAATTTGACAGTTCGTCTGCCACTGCATATTTATGCAGCTACAGTCGTTTAAAAAAACAGCACTCCAGAATTCACTTTATGCTCATTTAATTTGCAGAATTTAGAAATTTGTAAATGTCATTCATGAATTATTCATGAAACCATTTTTGGTGTTTCCATGGTACAAAATTAAGTGGAGTCCACACATCTATGCGTTGGTCCATTTCAGTGATTATCTGCCTTTAAAATAAGTAGAACTCTGACTACAACTCATTATCATGTACATAAAATATATTCAGGTCAGATGATTGTCAAGTAGGATAAGTTTGGGGAAAATGAGTCAAACTACATTTAAACTATAGCTTCCTTTAGCTCAGTGGAATGATGAAATTGTCTTCATTGCCACTTGGCTGTAGTCTCCACTATTATAAGTTTCCACTGCAAAGACCTTTAAATGATGCCAACCAATAGGAGGCAGCCAGTAGAAGACCTGTGTGTCAATTTTGTATATTTTACCTTTAATAGGTACAACCCCGAATCCAAAAAAAGTTGGGATGCAAATAAAACGTAAATAAAATGTAAATAAAAATGGAAAGCAATAATTCTCAATGATGTACATCACAGCTGAATATTGTGGCGGAGGGGTTTGCATGTCTGAGTGATCCTAGGAGCTATGTTGTCGGGAGCAATTCATCCCTGGTAGGGTCTCCCAAGGCAAATTGGTCCTAGGTGACAGGTCAGACTAAGAGTGATTATGTCTTTGTGTGGGCCCACCACCTGCTGGTGATGTGTGGTTTGGGTGGCAGCTGAAGGTGGGGGCCTGGGTGGTCCAATCCCATCCAGCCATACATACATCTTCCACTTATCCTGGTCAGGGTTACAGGGGCAGCAGCCTAAACAGAAAAACCCAGACTTTCCTCTCCCCAGCCACATCCTCCAGCTCCTTTGGGGGGACCCCGAGGCATTTCCAGGCCAGCTGAAAGACATAGTCCCTCCAGCGTGTCCTGGGTCTGCCCCAGGGCCTCCTTCTCCTGGAGCTAGTTTTGGCCATTGGGGTTTGGACCACCCAGGCCCCTGCCTTCAGATGCCACCCAAACCACACATCAACATACTCCTACAACATAGCTCCTAAGATCACTCAGGCACACAAACCCCTTCACCATGATAAGGTGACGATTCAAGGAGGGTGGTCCAATCCCTGGTTGTCAAAACTAGCTTCTACTGGGAGGAGGCCCTGTGGCAGCCTCAGGAGACGCTGGAGGGAGTGTGTCTTTCGGCTGATCTGGGAACCTCTGGGGGACCCCCCAGAGGAGCTAGAGGAGGTGGTTTGGAGAGGGAAGTCTGAGCTTCTCTGCTTATGCTGCTGCCCCTGACCTGAGACCCTGACCAGGATAAGTGGAAGATAATGGATGGTTGGTAACATCCCAACTTTTTTGGAATTGGTGTTGTCAAATTCAAGAGAGATTTGATGACGTACAATAACTTGTGACCTGTGCTAGCCCTGCAGTTCCAATAAGATTTTTAAAATTATAATTATTTTATGATAATTCTGGACCTGATATATGTACGGTACCTGCTGAGTTTGAAACGTCTAGTTGAAACTTAATGTAGACATTTTGTCGGGGTGGAATCAGTAAAAGAAAATCCATTTGTAAAAGTAAAGAGTGGCCTTTCGGAGGGATTAAAAGTCCTTTTTGCTCAATCGAATGACATCCAAATCTGTTTACTGCCTCCCCATCTCTCCACTGCTATGTCTGAGCCTAAGGACAATAAATAGAAGCAAAAATAAAAACAGTGGACAAGTCTGCCTGCTGAAGGACATCATGACTATTTTTTTTCTTGTATCACTGGAATGGGCAGAAACATGCACAAACGCTTGTGCAAATTTATCTTTTCAAGGAACATGCATATTTATCGCTCGTGATTGTGGTTTTTATGTTGGTCAGAAAATGTAAACAGCTCGGTAGATTTGACACTATTTCCTTGAAGATTTCATAAAGAAGGTGCACACACATGCACAGCTCTTGAAGACAATGCATACACAAACACACACACAGCAAATGCATCATTTTGATTATGTAAAACTTCATTCGACTGTGTGCCTCTCCTCTCTGCCTTTTCATCTTCATTTTCTGCTGTGATCGTGCTGGTTGTTGCTAAGTAACTTGTGTTTTTCCCGGACATTTTAATCATATATATTTATTTATATATATGCTGTACATCAGTCAAATCCCATTTGTGTGAGGTCAGAAGAGTAGGAGTGTGTTCTTTCACTGGAGATCGCAGTGAGTCAGAAGTGCTGAGCATCACTTGGCAAAGATAGGAGGTTCTCATCAAGTGAATGGTATAAATCATTTCCATCCCACTTAGGGGATTTTAACGAGCTCCAGAGCCACAAAATCTATAGGGATGCTACTGTAAAATGGGATAGCAACGCCGGAATACCATCAGTCGGAAGAATGAAGGGGTGCCATCTGACCTTAGGTACCGTGTATAAAATGACAACACTCAACCTGCACCAGGTTGACTCTTAAAACCTGTGAAAGCTGACAGATTGTCATAATAATCACTGAATATTAACATTAGGCCCGTGTCGTCATGGCCATCTGTTACCGTGGTGATGGAGCAGGACTCGCTCATTAGCATACCAGTGGTGGAGGAAGATGAGCAATCCCGCCATCACTGACTTTACCAGGTGTTGTTGCTAATAAACCTCTGATGAGCACGCCGGCTCTCATTTTGCTCGACCTGTTGAATTCGCTCTATTTTCAACCGTTCCCTCTCGCTTAATAAGGGAGGTGTGCATCAGTAATATTATGATGTGTGCCTAAGGCTTAAAAAGGAGCCTTGTTGCTTAGAAATATCCACATGTAAACAAGTTCACACTGCCATTGTGTGAAAGCCAGGCTGCACGCTGCCAAATAACTGACTAATGCACATGATGATCATACTGTATCTGACAGAGAAGCACAAAACAAGAAATTATTTGAACCTAGTATTCACCGTTGCTTGCAGATTTCTACCTCTTTTCTTTCCAAAGCCTTATATTTCTGCATCTTGCAAAGGCCTTCTGCAGTCGGTGTATTGATACAACAAAGCGGACTGCATTCGAACGCAACTTACAAAGGAAAAAATGCCATGGTTAACTTGTGATATGTGCACATTTCGCCTCAGATATGAATAGTCCCTCCAGTGTGTCCTGCTCTGTCCCAGGGCCTCCTCCCAGTCGGAGCTAGTTTTGACAACCAGGGATTGGACCACCCAGGCCCCTACCTTTGGCTGCCACCCAAACCACACAGCACCAGACCCTTGTGACCCTTCCTGCAGGTGGTGGGCATAGGAAAGCATAGTCATAAGGGTCTTCTCAATCACCTGACCTGTCACCTAAAGCCAATTTGCCTTGGGAGACCCTATTTTACCGATGATTTACAGTTGGGAGTCTGCACCAGCGAATGCTAGTTGGGGACCGTCTGCATGGCTAGTTGGCACAGGAATCTGTTAGTGTGCAAGGGGAACAGAACCAAGCAGGCCTCACTTGCAGCTGACTCTGGGCACAATCAGGTAGTGTGTACTGATTATCAACCCAACTACAAACAGCCAACAACCAACAAAAAAAAGAGTAGATGGGCCATAGGAAATAGCATCAGAAGACAAAGATAACAGGATGTAGCGGGAATGTCAAAAATATGGTAAGCACCCATACCTGTTTATTCTTCTTGGACTTCCCAGAGCAGGTATCTGTGCACCCCTCCTTGAATCTCCACCTTATCATGGTGGAGGGGTTGAGTGATCCTAGGAGCTATGTTGTTGGGGCAATTCGCTCCTGATAGAGTCTCCTGAGGGAAATTGGTCCAAGGTGACAGGCCAGAAAATCAGGAACCAGAATTGCCTGCCTTGTATGGGGAGACTGGGGTCCCACCCTGGAGCCAGACCTGGGGTAGGGGTCTACCAGCGGGATACTGCTGGCCAGACCTCCAGCCAAGGGGTCTGGTTGGGTACAACCTGAAAAAGGAACATGGCTCCACCTTCCTGTGGGCCCACCACCTGCAGGATGGGTTGTAAGGGTCCGGTGCTGTGTGATTTGGGTAGCAGCCAAAGGCGAGGCCTGGGTGGTCCAATCCCTGGTTGCCAAAAGGGCCAATATAGACGGCTGTGGCTCTGTAGGTAGAGTGGGTCATTCATGAACTGGAAGGTTTGTGATTCAATCCCCAGCTCCTCATGTCCACAGGCCCAAGTGTCCTTGAGCAAGACACTGAAACCCAGGTTGCTCCCAGTTACTGTTCACTGGTGTATGAATGTGTGTGCTTCCATCTTCCTTTTCTCTAACCTTCTCTCTAGTCGCCTCTTTCTCTGTCCCTCTCTACCCCCTTTCTTATTTTTTATGTTTGCAACAGTAAGATACTAATTTGTATCTTCTCTGTAGTTTTGTTCCTCCTCCCTCTGTTCTAGGCCTTTTGATGTCCTTCTTGTGTGTTTGCTGCTTGTGAACATTGTCCAGTGTCTGTGTTGTTTGTTGTTCTATCTCTACTGTTTCTTTTGTCTCTCCTCTGTCCACTAACCCCAACCCATTGGGATCAATGTCCTCCTGCCCTGAGCTGCTGGTTCTACTGGAGGCTTTTTCTTCCGTTAACCTCCTAAGACCCGAGCTGTTATTTGATATGGATTTTTTATTTCTCTTTGATATTTGCGGTTATTGGAACCTGATAAGTATAAATCTAGCATCATCTTTTGACATGAGAAAAATTATGTCAACATTAAAATCAGC
>JAQQAE010005533.1:0-17532 GCA_029823295.1 Pseudamia nigra | reverse complement strand
ACATTTTCCAAAAGGGCACTCATGGCAAAAGGGCAGGTGCTTGAGCACCACCAGGGCTCTATCTGTACACGTCCCTGTTTAGTTCTCTAGTTTTTTAATAGTTTTCACCTGATGCTCTTTCAATTTTGTATTTTGTGTATTTTTTATCTATCCCTAGCCCTGGCTTTATTTCTGAATTACAAGTAGTTTTCAGTTTAAATGTAATGAAACTGTAACCTGACTGTATTATCAACCACATGTGAAGCAGATGTTCCAGGTTATATTAACTGCACAAAAAAATGAAGAAGCCATTAGTATTGCACAGAGAGGTACCTGCGTGTGCACAACGAGGTGGAAGTGTGCTGGATGAGAAGACACAGAAAACCAGAATGTGGTAAATACTATAAGAGGCAGTGAAAATGTTGCCAGTTGTTCTGAATATCAATCACAGCTGTCACAAACAGAAACCAAATGGTATTAACATTTTTCTTGGACAAATATTCTCCTTTGACTTTAAATATAGCTGCTGTTTTCACTGCACCTTCATCTCAAACACCTATTATAATTGGCATTAATTCAGTGTTAGCAAGCTGTGAAAATGTAATTTCCAGTTCAAAAGCTCCATTTGGAGCTTAGTTGAAGTGGAGAGCATTACCCTGTCTGTTGAATTGGTTTTGCCTGGCCCCGGCTCCTCGACTGAGAGGGACGGGTTAATAGATCGACAGCGGGGAGGAGGCTGAGTGAGCGATATGGGCACAGAGAAAAGAATAGAGCAGGAGTGTGGTTATTTAGAGGTAAAAGGGAGGAGGGAGGCGTGCAGAGGTGTGAGGGGAAATGAGTGATTGGCTTGATTTCCCCTGTGTGTCTGTCATCATCGGGGATTCAGTCGAGCTCCATGATGCTCGGCTCTGGCTCCTACTGCTGCTCCTGTCTGCATCTCATGGCCATTTACAGGAAGGCGCTGTGGTTTGATGGTCAGACATATTGGTCATCTTTGCCTATTTGAAGGGAATGAACAAACACAAAGGAAAGGCAATTTCTGCTTTGGCCTTCCACTCTTTCCCCTTGGCTATAAATACAGCATAGAGAATTGCTGTGCTGGGTTTATTCATGCCGAAAATGATTTATTAATGCTTTTTTTGTGGGTGATTTATCTGTTTTTCTCTTATTTTTGCCCTGTTTGGTATCAACGTGTATTTGAAAGTGTATTTGTGCCAGAGATATTGGTCTGAAATTATTATTTAATCTTTCAGTTAGTTGGATGCAGCAAAAATAGAGATAGAAACATGAAATAATTCAGCTTCTTTGCTGCAGTAATAGTGAAGTTCATGTTCAGAAAAAAGCTTTAAATGATGTCCTTACTGTTTTTGTACCTGTGCAGAATATTAAACCATTCTAACATCAGATTTAAAAAACACTACGTATAGCGAAAATAATGAACACTAATTTTGCTTCCCTGTACTAATATGCGGTTCAGTGATTCATCTCAGCCTCCTCATTCTCCTTCTCACATCTGTCTCATCTGGTTGTGCAGCTTTTATGTTTGTCTTCTTTACATTGTCATGTGCGATATGTGCAATTTATAATCTTTTCCACAGTTCAAATCAGCCTTAATGGACAGCTTGCAAGGACACAAAAATAAAACTATGAACTATAATTCCCCTCAAATGCATTAAAGCTAACATAGACAGATTTTTGTGTAAAATGTCAGAACCTAAATGCTCTGCTTATGTACAAAGAGAGGTGTGTCTGTTCAGTCACTATCCAGCTCTCATTAAGATTATATGTATAGTTTTATTAGATGTTTTAATTTGGATTTTTCCTGTATTTTCATTGATTTATAGATGTTCTCCCTCCAGTAACCTGGTTGCCATGGTTACAATCACATGGTACCTTTATGATGCATCCTGGCAACAAGTTCACCAATTGATATAATTATACCTGTCATTTGTTCCTACTCTCAAATACGCCCCCTAACAGCAGTAATAAATTGTGCCACTACCAACAACATTACCCAGCATCACCAGCACCATTTTTGTTCACAGACAGGAGGCTTAATGTTAGGCATGGTTCAGGAAGCAAAGAATAAATAAACCACTATGCAACTCGCAGGATTCAGACATTGTACTTCCTAACTTTATGTTTTCCCTTGTAGTTTTGGGCTTTCTCTCCCTCGGTTCTCTCTCTCCTTTATGCAGGGCTCACTGGCTCTGGAGGCATGACGTTATTATTGTGCCGCAATTATTGAGAGAGGAATGTTCATGTTTGAGAGAGCAATTTTCATATTTGAGAAAAGAGTAAATGTTTGAGACAGGAGTATTCATATTTGAGAGATTAATTTTACATTTCACTTTCCTTCGTAACACAAAATGTCTCTCTCACGTGGCAACCTCCAGAAGAAAATCCTCCAGCAGAACCACAGCTGGGCCTCGACCGGCTGGGGTTAGTGCATCTTTGGGTGTCCAGAAAAGTGGCATACAAATCCAATCCATTATTATTACGATTAGTGGACAGAGGAGAGACAAAAGAAAAGAGTAGAGATAGAGCAGCAAACTACAGAGACACTGGACAAATTCCATGACCAGCAAGTGCACATCAGGATCATCTACTGCCAGAGCCAGAGAGAAGAACAGAGGAGGAGGAAGCACACAACGACAGGAAAGATACAAACTTAGTAACACAAGAACATGACATAAGAATTAGGTACAAAGAGGGACAGAGAGAGAAAGAGAGATGCTTGGTTGCATCACAGTCCCCCGGGAGCCTAGGACTATGGAGCAGAACTAAGAGAGGGTTCAAAGTCACCTGACCCCACCATAACTACACACTTAGTCAAAATGTGGTTGCTGTCTGTGTCTTCTCTCCATCTTCCTTTTTTCCCTTTATCTCTCACATCTCTAGTCGCCTCTCTTTCTTTGTCCCTCTCTACCTCCCTCCTTATATTTTGTTTTGCAATGCTGTGATTCTACTTGCGTCTTCCCTGTAGTTTTGTGCTTTGTCCCTCTGTCCCAGGTCTCTAGGTCTCCTGATGTCCTTGCTGTGTGTTTGCTGGTTCTGGACCGGTCCAGTGTCTGTGGACATTGTGCAGTGTCTGTGTTGTTTATTGTTCTATCTCTACTCTTTTTGTTTTGTCGCTCTTCTGTCCACTAACCCCAACCGGTCCAGGCAGATGGCCGCCTACCCTGAGCCGCTGGTTCTGCTGGAGGTTTTTCTTTTCCGTTAAAGGAAGTTTTTCCTCCCCCCGTCACCCTTTTCTTGCTCTCACTGGTTCTGTTGGGTTTACTCTCTGTAGAGTTATGAGGTCTGCGCCTGAATTATGAAGCACCTAGAGATAATTGTTGATTACAATTGGTGCTATAGAAACAAAATTGAATGGAATTGAATTGTTGCTCCAGCCAGTCGAGGTACATGGCCACCTACCCAGACCCCATTTCTGCTGGAGGTTTTTCTCTACTAATAAAAAAGTCCAAGGTTTGCTCTCAAATGTTCTATTGGGTTTGATGTCCGTTATTTAGAGCTTAGGCCTTGATTTGTGAAGTGCCAAGAGATCATCTTAGATTTTGATTAGGTCTATAAAGTGTAAAGAACACTTGGAGCAGGACAAAAGCACAAAGTATGAAACATACTGTACATGCCTGGGGTGGGAGTCGAACTCCCCTCACACACTACCCACACATGGGGGAGGTGTGCTGTTCATTCTACTGCTAGGGGGCGCTTAACTCTAAAACAGAACCACAGGTCACAATTCATGCATACACAAATGACACATGTGGTGGACAACAGGATACATGGCATTTAGTATGAAACACACAAAAACACATGGCGTGAAATGGGAGCCAGTGTGGGTTTGGTGGTGCAGCCAAATCTAATTAATATGAACTGCCTTTTACTATCACTTTGCATTGTCTCATGATATTGTTTCAGTGTCCAAAATTGGCATTACACTGTGAGCTAATGAGAATGGTTGCTTATACATGTAGCCTAAAAAGTATTATTAATATATAATCTATACATCTACAGACCTATAGATTATACAATGGTGGATATTGTGCAAATAAACAGACTGCATTTATCCACACTTCTGTGTCATATTCATTCTAGTTTTAATTTACAAAGATGTGTTTGAATGCTTTTTTTCATTTTTTGTTTCAGGTTGGGTCCAATAATCTTGGTTTGTGTTGCCTGTTTGTCTGCTGCTTTTGTGCTGCTCTGTTTTAAAGTTTTGTGAGATTTGTTCCGTTTATTGCTTCTCTGGCTCCTCCCTGAACCATTTGGCTCGGCTACAAGGCTGTGTGATAGTTGGACGTCTCTCAGGACTCCTCGCAGCTAACCGGGCAACGCTGCTCTTTGTGTTTACGAGACAGCGGGCATGTGTTTGGACACACCTGGCAGGGGGAGATAGAGAGGGAGGGGGGCTTGGAGGAGTGTGAATGAGAGGCCTGTTGAGACACTGTGGGGAACGGCTGGGCATATTGGAGAGCAGCAGGTGCTCAGCCAACGTGGGAGGTGCCCCAAGTCCCTAAAACGCCACCTCAAAACAGGGGGAAACTCTGATTGGCTGCACATCAAGACTGACTGGAGCAGAGACCATGCAGCGGTGCCAAAGGCCCAGTCTGGGTGCACCTGGCCTGGAGTCACATGACCGGAGATGTCTCAGACAGACCCTGTATGTGGTGTTTGTGCGTCAGTGCTTTGAAGTCCGTGGGTCTGACTTGTTTTTGTTGTGACCACATGGGGAGCGAAGGCCTGCCTCTTCCTCTCAGGAGACAAAGTGGGAGGGGTTTTGTCTGTTTGCCAGTCACCATAGACGTGGCTGCTTTTCACTAGAGTCCCTTTGTTTACAGCTATGCTGATTTTATTCACACTCCTCTGGTCTCTCCTGGGATAGCTGATCAGTGTTCAATTTCTTGCCATTAGAATACCAATCAACACTCACCACGCTGACTAAATACTCAAACACCAAGCCAAGAGCCTCTTCATCTGGAAGCTATGAGTGTACGTCGTAGGCAGGCAAAACCATCTGGACACGTGGGAAGTTGCTTCTCACGCCCATGCTTTCAACATGGTCTTTACAGCGTTGGTGTTAGCGTTGCTGGGAGTACTACCTCGCTAAAGATTACAGACTCAGTGTCATAGATGCAAATTTGTTCAATAACACAGTTCATTGGATTGAGACCTTGATTTTATCGCTTTATTATACATACAAACCCTTGTCAAAAAAAGCTTCATTTTATTGACGATGATTTAGGTTATAACACAATAAGAGGTGAAAACATCTTGGAGGGGGTGAATTATTTTTATAGGTAGTGCAGCAAGCAAGACACATCACTCGCTAAGCAACATGAGACATTAAATTCAATCCAAACACAATCAAAGACGTGACTGATTTTCTTTTCTGCTGTAAAAAACACTTGAGTTGTCCCACTTGTAAGAAATTTTCACAGCGCAGAGTCTGTTCATTTTACATAAAACACAGTGAAAAACACTCCTGTCTGCATCTCTGGGAAATGGAAAATGACTTCACATATCTTAATATCTGTTAATTTACTGTGATGCAAGCCTAAATTTAAAACATCAGGATTAGACACATTGTTACAAGGAAGTCCGGCTGTTCAACTCTCTAAGCTCCCAAGACAGCCCCTCCCGGACTCTGAGTGTAGGTACAGAACTTGAGTTGTGTTCTATACTAGCCCTGGGTGATGTGTTCATCACTAACCTACCAGAGGATGAAACTCACACCAACACATCTGCTTCTGGATCCGACGGATCACACCCACAGAGTCTGTCTGACCAGTGGTCCGCCTACTTTGTTCTGATGGAATGGCCAACCCGCTTTTGTGTTGCTTGGTGGTTTTTTAAGGTGAATATATACAAAAGTGTTAGCGTGCTACTTTAAAGTTTGATTCTCAGTCCGCAGGTCGATTTGGTTCAGTTCTCTCAGCTCTGTTTCCTCTCGTGATTCTCCACCTGTTCTGTCGGAGTCTTCTCATTGCTCTCCATGTGTTCTCTCTCACAGCTGCATCACATCAGCTGCTTCATCAGCTCTTATCTTATGCAGCTGATTCCCATTCACGCTGATGACAGAGTTCACAAACCACACCCACATCCTCCAAAATGTCAATCGGTGACTCACCACACCTACGAAACTCGATTGTAACACACAAAAAGACTTGATGTTAATAAATAAATTATGCCTTATTTGTACACTGATTGTCAGAGGTGTATACGTAGCACTCAAGTACGTTTACTCCTTTACATGTACAGTACATGAGTAGATCTTTTTTCAAATGAAAGTACTTATGAGAGTAGTTATTTTGCAGAATACTTTTTACTCTTCTTCAGTTATATTTGGTGATGAAAATAAAATACTTCTACTTTTATACATTAGGCCATAGCTCAACCAGTGGGGGGCATTTTTACTTTAATTGCTTCCAAATTTAGTCAGATTATGATCTGATTCCGTGTCAACACTAAACAGCGGAAATAAATAAAGCCGCAAAATGTTTAACAATGAGAACATATTCAGACAAATTAACAACATGAACAAACTAAGCAGCAAGATGAACAACAGAAGCACAATCTGAACAATGAAATGGCAAAAACAACACAGTGAACAAAAACGATCAACATAATCACGTCAGTCAAAAATTACAGAGCAACTCACCAAAAGCGGTGACAAAAATTGGCAAAAATTAAGAAAAAGATCAAATAAATTAACAAAGACGAACAACATATTCAAATCAAGCAACAAATCTTGCAATATGCAAATCTTGAGTCTTTTTTCTTGATATTTGACAGTGACCAGGGTTTAATAACATACAGTATATTTTTACATTTTCCTGCTTCTGACATTTGGTCCATGACAATTCATGTGCCCGTCTTAATGATTCAAGCAGAAGTAGAGGTACTCATAAAAATAAGTACTGTACTTGACTAAGAGTAAGGGCATTTGTCATAAAAAAGTAGTGAGTAGCTTAAAAAGCAGTAAATATAAGAAATAATGTGCCTCATATACTGCATTTAAAAAGACACATTAATGTCATCAATAAAGAGATACAGTAGATTTAGATAGTGATTGTTTTGCTAATTTTTTTCTCTTTTTGTTATGTTATGTTGATTTTTTCTCAATTTTATTGGTTATACTGTATTATACGTTTATTGATTTACTTGACCATCCTTTCGTTACTTTTGCTCATTTTATCGTTTATTTTGTTCATTTACAATGTTATATAATATTGTTTAATTGTGTTTATTTTGCCCCTTGTTTGTTAAATTACTTGAATATGCTGGTCATTATAATTCATTGACTTGATTATTTTAAATAGTCTAATATTTTAAGTTAATTTTGTTCTCATTTGTTGGATCTCATGTTTTTTTGTTCATTTTCTCTTCCTATTACTCCTACTCATTGAGCTGTGGCTAAATGTAACTGAGTACAAGTACATTTTTTAAATTATAAATGTAACTGAGTAAGAGTAAAAAGTATTCTACCACACTCCCAGGAGTAGATAGTTTCTTGGAATTATTACTCAATTACATTTTAATTGGGTAAAAATACTTTAGTACTACTCACCTGTTAGAACACAACATATGAGCCGAGAATAAATTCCATGTTATGAAGTTACTTGAGTAGTTTTTTTGATGTGACACTTTTTTACTCTTACTAAAGTGCATATGTTTATGAGTAGGGGAGACCGGGTGTGGTTGTAACATGGGGAGAGTTGTAACACCACCAGCAGTCAGGGATGAGATAGGAGTCACATGATCACTTCAGTATTTACCTGCTTCGTCCTCGGTCTCACATGGTGGTTATCGAGGCTGAAAACAGACACATGCAGATTTTATTTTAAAAACAGATGATAATGTAAGAAAGTAATTTTTAGACCAACACTAAACGTTGTTTAGTACTTATATAACTGCAGATAAAATCACATGAATTACAGTAAATTAAATTGTAGTTTCTTAAGCAAAATGTGATGCATTTCCCCCCTGCTAATTTCAAACCATTATGAGGTTTTAAAAGGGTTATAACAATCCCCTTACATAAAACTAAGTATAATTTTTTGGATTTTATTCATTTTACAGCATGAGTGGGCAATGGAAGTGAAAGACTGAAAGAAGAGCCTGGTGATTTTTTTACACATTCCTAATTCCAAAAAAGCTGGGATATAAATCAAATGTAAATATATACAGAATGCAATGATTTGCACATGTTATAAATCCATATTTTCCCCAGTAGAACATGACCAACATATCGACGCCTTCTTAAAGTCATCACCTACATGTAAGTCAATTTTTCAGATTTTTCAGGAAACACAAAAAACTGAACCTGCCTAAGTCACACTCTTGTCATAGGCAGTTATACTAAAGGGGCAGAATCTGAGAGGTGGCCAGCATCATGAGGAGATGATTTAGGGGAAAAAAAAAAAATCATTTTTGTAAAAAAATTACTTAGGCAATTATTTTAAGAGGGTGACCATATCAGATGTTGCAACTGAGACATTTTATCATTTCATGGAAAATATTCACTAATTTTGATTTTAATGGCAGGAACAATATTCTGTGGTGTGGCCTCATTTTCTGATTCTTTTATCTAATTGTTACGATCATCCCCAGCATGTGTTATAACCCAACTCGTGTTGGGATTTGAAAGCCATGTGCATACGAATAATCTACCTTACCTCTTCCTTTCTAAATCTGCCAGTGATTAATTTAGTGAAGGTGCACACACCTGTTTAGCTTTTCCAGTGATGCAACCAGTTTCACCTTTCACTTTAGAAATTGTTTGGATTGCAAGCGTACATTGTGATTTGGTTTACCTCTATAGCAGGTTTAATCAGCTTGGGAGTGTGAGAATTTGGCTGTGTGACGGCTCACTGAAGTCATAATAAAAGATGCACGCGGTGTCGGCAGACAGTAAAGGACAAGATAGAGCAGTGGTGTGAACTGGGGGGGCGCTTGGGTCTCAGTGTCTGTCTCACGGAGTGACGGGGAGTGACGTGAAGGGGAGGAGAGGATGACCTTGCCCTTGAGAATACGTACACATGCGCAATAGTGTCATACTCTCATAAGTACCATGCTTCATATGTTTATAAAACTTCATAACTGCATTCTATTCTCTTTAGAGTGTGTAAATATAGGTTAACCATTTTTACTTTGCAGCATACCCTATTCATGTCTATCCAGGTATAAAATCATAAGGTTAAAGACTGGGTGATCTGAGTGTGGACATAGTGTGCTTTTACTTTTAGTTTGAAGACGCTTCTGTGAATATCAACAAGGCCTTAAAGAGATACAAGTGATGTGCAGAATGGAGAGAAGTTAGCGTAGGCAACAGGAAACAGGAACTGGAGACAGGAGCGACCGGAAGGAGAGAAGGCGGAGAACTGGAGTCGGATGTGTGGACCAACGAGAAGTTGACATCTACCTTCATTGATAGCACACCCAATGTTAGACTATAAATTGCTGAGTCAGGAAAAAGTGAGACGAGTCAGATTTTGTGAACTGACATGATTTTGTTGATTGTCAGGGAAGCAATTTGACCCAGGCCTGTAACTTGCTGATTCTGCTGAATAAATTGACCAACGGTGATTGGGAACTGAATTTTGGGTCTTCCATCATTAAACCAACGTGCAGGAGAATGTAGGTAGAGAAATTA
This sequence comes from Pseudamia nigra, assembly GCA_029823295.1. Classification (NCBI taxonomy): domain Eukaryota; kingdom Metazoa; phylum Chordata; class Actinopteri; order Kurtiformes; family Apogonidae; genus Pseudamia; species Pseudamia nigra. The sequence continues at coordinate 7,895 of JAQQAE010005533.1, read as the reverse complement.
AGTGTGGAGTCAGATAAATTAGACCAATTCTCCATCACCTGGTAGTGGTGTAAGTTGTAACAAAGGAACACCCTGTATTAAACATTAACACACAAGGTCTGTGATAGTCTGGCAGGATTTTGAATTTGAGCAATGGGTAGTAGACAAATGTAGGTGTTTTCTATCGCAGTTTGACAACTGTACAGAGTTGCAGGTGCTGAAGCAGAAGGCGTTACAACCATACTCAGTCTCCCCTACTTCTAATTATACTTGAGTCATTAAAATTATGAAGTAACAATACTTTTACTTGAGTACTGTTTCTGTTTACACATCACTGCTAATAATGCACAGTTGATATAGTAAAGCATGAAATTTATGATTTTAAAGGCCCATTTATACTCTACACCAGGGATGCTCATTACGTCGATCGCGATCAACCGGTCAATCTCGAAGGTAGTGTTGGTAGATCGCGTGACATTAAAAAAAACTTACAGCTTATGTGGAAGAATAGAAAAAGAACAGAATACAACACAAACACCGAAATATTAATAGAAATGGCTCAACTTTTTGAGGACAGTCTGTGCCATAGACTGTATACATTAGTGTCATCTTGGAACCAAAAACAGGATGCAACCGCATGTGTGTGAACGGCAGCAGTGCCAGCAGAGCGTAGGGAAAGCTAACTAACTGCTAGCCTACGAACGCTAAAACTTTAGCGTGTCTATTTTACTGTCTATTTTAGACAGAAATCCAATGTAACTCCACACCAGAGGACAGTCTGAACTCCACACTGCCCACTAGTGGATGCATTGTGTACATCCACGCTAACGTAAAGTACACATTGGAGCATACAGTAAATGCCAGCGACATTTGACAACGTTTGATACACAACACACTTGCGTAGAATATAAATGGGCCTTAACCTGACGGCAAAGCTAGTGTTGTAAAGTCATTGTTGCTGATGACATTGCGTTAACCAAAGCAAACGGTGTGACTAAAGAACACATGACATTCATAAAACAAGAAGGCCAAAGGGGGCAGTCCACAAATAAGCCTTTCATGCATGGTCGTCTGTTCTTGGACTTTTCTCCTTCACCTCTGGATCTGAAGAGCCATGACCTATGAGAATGACATGACTCAGCGGAAATAACCCCCACCTCTGACTGATATGATCCCCCCTTCACCCCTCCCCCCATCTGCAACTCTCTGTAGAAAATCTACAGTGATTATGTCATTAAACTTAGGCTCTGCAATACAAGGCTGCAGAGGAAGATGAAGAGAGATAAGAACAGGGGCGGGAAGAGAAGACTGAATTGGGCAGTCTATTTTTGTGAAATTGTTCGTTTTTCTATGTCAGGACAAAAGGGAAATCAATAGGAGATGTTGATTTTGAGCTCAAGGCTCACTTGTATCTTTGCTGCTTTGTCTTCTTTCTCTTACACTTACTGAATTTGGGGGTTGAAACTAAGTGTGTGTGTGTGTGTGCAGTAGCTTGTCTTTCTAGACATCAGGCTTTTTTTTGGGGGGGGGGGGGTGAAATGAATGAGTTTGCATCAGCTTTTAAAAGCACAGTGGATATGAGCAGATTAGGTTTTCATTACGGTTGCTCGGAAAGGCAATAGAAATGCTTCAGCCGGCTAAAGCTGCAGCGGTTCATAGGGTTTTGGTATCACTGGGCATAATTACCTTTACCCATAAATATCATCCTATTTTGATTCAAGTGGTTAGAATTAGATCCACTTCTCCAAACTCTGCCTTGTAAAATCTGCCCTGTGATGGGGTATATTTGTGGTGTGTAGAGAACAGAATGAGTAACAAGTAAAACTATTGTTACTTTATTATTCTGATGACTCAAGTGCAAGTACATGTAGAAGTACTCATAAAAACAAGTACATGAGTAAGAGTAAAAAGTGTCTTATAAAAAACTAGTTGAGTAACATCAAAGCGTGGAATTTATTACAACCTCAGATATAACCAGCCAACAGGTGTTTTGGTCATTTTTGCTAAATCCCATGAATATTTTCATCTTTTATGGTGATGTTGTTGTTTTGCTGGTTATTTTGTTGTTCTTAATTCCTTCTTATTGCCCCCCTCCCATGTCATTTTTAAATATTTCCATTTTTAGACATTTTGTTGCTTCTTTTGTTTTTGTTTTTTTTTTTTGGTCATTTTTTAAAACAATTTTTATCAGCTTTGCTTGTATTGTTGTCTATTTTGTTGACTTTTTGTTCAGTTCCCAGATTATTTTTTTCTCAACAACTCATTTTTTTGCTTATTTTATTCAACTGTACAGTACTTACATTTTACAGTTTATTTGACTGTTTTATTCAGTTGCCTACTTTGTTCATTTTATTTTAGTTTTCTTCATTACTTTATCTATTTTTAACTTGTTATTTTTGAAATACTTTCAGCAGAGGCCTAGAACATGTATGATTTGTTTTTTTCATTTCAAATCAAAGTTTTATTTTGTTTCACTCTCTGAACAGTAGACATATGCAAATCAGTTTTCACCTTTTTAATAATTTTCAAACATAAATGATCAATATGTAGAGGACAAACAGCCAAAAATGGACTTTACTGAGGTTTTACAGAATTAATTTGATCACACAAGGTCAACCACTTGGTCACAATGCCAGTTAAAAACTTTGTGAAGTTTATTGTTACACAGCTTGTCATAATAATGGAGTGCCTTTCTGTCTCACACAACAAATGTGTCAAATGTGTTGAAAACAAAACAGCTGCCTTTACAAATTTCACTAACTTTTTGAGAAAAATAAACTCATTACAAGTCTGCTCATGATGGCTCCCACAACGACCCCCCATTTTCAGTCTTAAATTTCAACTAACAGGGAATTTCTTGTCTTGTAAAATTATTTAAACTGGTAAACATAATCTTTTTAAATACCAGTAAGATTCGACCAGAATCAAAACGAGATCTTTCACCATTGACTGTGATACAGTGCGCTGAAAAAGTATGCACCCCCTTCCTCATTTTTTGCCTATTTATCACACTTAGATATTCCAAATCACACAAATTTTAAAATTAGACAAGGAAATATAAAGAAAATATAAAAAACATTTTTTTAGATTATTTTAGTTTTATCCAAACCAACCTGGCCCTGCGTCAAAATGTATTTCCCCACATTTGGGGACTCTGGGCTTTTAATGAACCCCTAGAGTCCCCGCAGTGCTGCTCCACAACAAATAGCTCTGCAACAACAAGCATAAAACACTGCAATAATCACATAAAAAATATAGTCATACTGCATGTCAAATTAAACAGGAGAAACTCTGCTACAACCACAGATAAGTCATATTTACACACACCAAACACAACTCCAACACCAACACGTGTTGGTTAAAGGCGGCTGTGGGTTGTCCAGGAACCGAAGGGTTATCTCTTCAATCCCCGGCTTCTCACGTCCACAGGCCAAAGTGTCCACATTGACACATCAAATATCAAAATCCTAACAAAGAGGCCAAAAAGAAGCTAATGCTTAAGACATTAATTCAGCCACATTCAAAGGTTTGTGAACATGAACTACCTATTTAAGGCACTCACAGCACCTCAATTAGATTCAAATCCAACTGAGGTGTGTGTGTTATAGGTGTGGTTTTCAGCTCAGGGACTCACTGATTGACATATGTTTGGAGGATATGGGCATGGTTTGTAAGCTCTCTGTGATTAGCATTGAGAGCAGCTGCATGAAAACGAGTTGATTTAAGCAGCTGTGTGAACACGCGGGAACACAGACGAAGACGAAGCGAGTTTGACATGCCAAGAGCAGCTCAAAGAACAAGCAGAACTGAGAGAATTGACCCATAGAGGCTTACGGACTGGTGATCAAACTTTTAAGTAGCACGCTAACATTATTGTATATTTTCACCTTAAAAAAAACGTAAAAAGAACTACAACACCCAGTGACCCTAGCACGGGGTGGCCGAGTTATTGGAAGGAAGTGCACGGACCACCGGGGAGATGGATTCCGTGACTGTGCTGACCATATCCAGAACCAGACGTGTGGTGGTGAGTTTTACAAACACACCTTCATCCTCCGACAGGACAGGGTCACATCACATGCAGGGTCCGAACAGGATTTAGTTACAGGGAGTGGTCTTGGGAGGTTAGAGAACGGACTTCGCTAAGCTATCTGGGCCATAACTGTGTGTGTGTGTGTGTGGGGGAGGGGGGTTAGTGAAAATGAACTCAGCTTTCAAAAAAATGTGGTTAATCACAATTAATTCATGAATTTACAAGATGGGGGCAAATACTTTTCACATAGGTACAGTAGGTATGGCTATTTTTTTCTCCTCAAAAAAGTTTTTAAACCACATTTTGCATTAAGCCATCATATATTTGTCTAATGTTAGGTTTTGTTTGATTTTCTGAAACATTAGTCTAAAAATATACAAAACATCAGAAATCTGAAGGTGAAGAGGTGGGAATGTAAGTTTTTTTTCCCCCAAACTAAGCTCCAACTGGGCTCAGCTGGAAGGGGCAGGACTTAGACCCCCTGTAGTCCCTCTGTAGACCCACAGTAATTCCTACGATTGACAGCTGTAATTACAAATCATGACTGTAAAGGTTTGCAAAGCATCTCTTTTCTCACAGGGGCATGAAACTACATCAGGTCATATACATTTATATTTAGTCATTTGATTAGGACAGAGATGAGAAAGCTGCAGAAGGTAGACCTGTCACAATAACCAATGAATCAACTTATCATCTCAGTGAAGATGTGCTTATTTATGAGGAAAAAAACTACACTGAGAGTGTGTTATTGGTTGCGTTGTGGCTCCCTCTGCTCCGCTCTCATCTCCCACATCTGTGACTGACGAAGAGGAATCAAATAACATGGTAAAGTATGTCACTGGCTGATTAGGCTAATTGGTTCTCCTTGTTGAAGCCAAACTAATTCTACGTGTGTGAGATGGAGTTTAATTTTGAAACTGGCTCCTTTTTTTAATTATTAAAAAAATATAGTATTTTGAAAACATAGTCCAAATCGTTAATCACAATGACTTCCAGGGCAATATATCAATTAACAGAAAAGTGATCATGGCAGTGTCTGGCCGAAGGATGGCATGTTCAATATTTTCAAATTCTGACATTTTTTAAATCACCTGCTGCTTCAATGTTCAGTGTATTCACTCGCCTGTCACACAGCATAGTGTCACTGTGAGCTGCTGTGACCTCTAATGTGAAATTCACTGACCCCTGAGAACACGCACACGTATGTATGTGCATGGATGTCTGCAGTGGTTTATATGTGTGTGTCCTGCAGAAGCAATGAGCAGACGGTGGAGGGACACCTCTGAGTCAGGGACATTGAACACAGTACTCTTCCCTTCACTCACCTCTGTAAATAAGTGACGATGCTGTGAGTGACACAGACATGTCAGTGTCTACGTGCAATGCAATCACCAGGAAAAGAAAAGTTGTCATTGTATGATTCTGAAAACCACAGATAACTGTAAGCTGTGAGTAATTTGTCATTGAGCGTCTGCTACTTCAGCCATTTCTCAATAGGAATTGGTTGAGGTACATGTAAAAGCCACTTGGCAGAGAGCAGAGTGTGCACCCTGATGCCCCTAAGGATTTTGTTAAGTATTTTGTATTTTTAGTTAGGGCTAGAGAAAGGGAGAGATCTGTGTTTATTTCTTTTTTAAACCATTCACATATTGGAAATCGATTAAAGTTCTCCACAAAAATTATTCTCATTTTTGTCGCATCTTTTTCCGTATTAAAGGCAAAGATGCCAGAGTTTGAAAAATCCAACCCTGAGCAAAATGCTGTTAATACTCCAACATAAAAGTGTCTAAATATTTGCATATGAAATAACTTCTGAAACAGTTACAAAGAGTATGAAGGCAAAGAAGCAACGCTGCTTTTTGACAATAGGTTTCAGTCCAAAATGGCAGATGTGTGCCTCTGCTGCTACACAACAATGATGCCGAAAAACCTTAATTCTCATTTTTATAACTTGTTTGAGAGTTGCAGACATAGATCTAGAGACTCAAGGTAAAAAGACAAAAGTGGAACAAACTATAGAGTTTTTTGAGAAAAGTAGGGTGATTCTGTTACAAAGCTGCAATGTAGACTTTGAGTTCTTGACAATACAAAGTATTTGCTGTTGCTATACACGTATCAAGAATGCTGACATATTTTTTATTATTCAACAACAATCATATTATTTCCTTATGTATCTGATTGCAGAAAAGTACAATGGTAACATTCTTCTGGCAAATGGGTTGGTGCGTATGTATTTACTATTATGGACATGGAAATCTGGTTGCACTAATTTGGGGTTAAATTAGAGATTTAACCCCAAATAGGCAGACAAATCACACTGGATTTGTCTGCCTATTACATCCTGTCTAATGCTTGCTATAATAATTTTACCACTGATTTGCAATTCAGCAACTTAAGGACCACATGAAAACGTAGAATTTAACACATGAAAATGTAGAATTTTGATGAAGATAAAAATATTCCTTTGTATTGCATAGCAACAGTCACATCTGCAAAAATGTACACTACCAGGCAAATTTTGGAGAGACCTTCTTTGCCAGTACTTTTTCTTTATTTGTATTATTTTGACCATTGTACATTAATATTGAAGACATTCACTGTGAAATGTGAAAGAACATATATGGAACTACAAAGCACCCAGAGAGGGGAGACCTCCACTAAGCAGCTCATTTACCCCCTAAATGTGATTAACAACCACCAATAATAGGCCTGAATGTATTTTATCCACATTATTAGATTCCTTGGCCATGAAAACATACCTGTAGTATTTTGAATCACATTCATCTCATTATTAGTTCGATATTAATTCACAAAAATTGGTCAGTCTCCATACTGGTGATTTTGTCTGGATCGAGCTCCATGTGTAATGAAGATACAAGAAATCCACGATACTCAACCTACCGTGACAATATTTAGCATTCTTTTATGAAGCATTCTGGACAGTCTTTATAGCGTTACATGTAAAATGCTGAAATTGGCCCTATCTTGGAATGATAAAGAATCATTAAAAATCAAACATTTCCTGTATCTAGACAGTGAACCAGATCACTCCCAAAATCAAATCAATTGGTCCTTATGCCATTTCCAACCAATCCTGTAAGTTTCATCAAAATAAATTTGTAACTTTTTGAGTTATCCTGTTAACAGACAGACCAACGGGACAAGGACATACCCTCCTTGGTGGATGTAATTATGTAACTTTTAAAAAAGTGTTAAACAACCTATAAATCCTCCCCAGCCATGTTAACTGTCATATCCCAAGAATTACAGGCAGAGGGGGAGGAGTGGCTGCAATCTATAATTCAAAATTAATAATTAATCAAAAACCAACATATTGATACTGCTCATTTTAGAGTCTAACTCTGAGAATTTCAAATGTTAACTGGAAAATTGAAAAACCAGTACAGTGGTCCCACGCTATATTGCGGTTCACCTTCCAAGGCCTCGCTGTTTCGCAGATATTTTTTAGTGCAGTTCTCATGCACTTTTTATACAGCGTATAAACGCGCATTGTGTTCTGTGTCCTGATTGGCTAAAGCAGAACCCATGCATTGTGTTCTGTGTCCTGATTAGCTAAAGGAGAACCCGCACATTGTGTTCTGCGTCCTGATTGGCTAAGGCCATTGTCAGTCACCTCCTCTGTGTTGTGTCTCCTGTGCAGTGCAGAGTGCGTTCAGCTCCACGGGTGTTCGATTGCTGGCGCTGTGACTCTGAAGCGCTGTGTGTTTGTGGGTTTCCTCAGCGACGGTGGCCTCCCTGAGGCCTCATGTACTAATCTGTTAGAACTAACTAAAATAATCAATTCCGCAAAACCCTCCACTTGTCTGTTAGACCCCATCCCAACTAAATTATTTAAAGATGTCTTTCCCTTGATTGACAGTGC
>JAQQAE010005532.1:0-17532 GCA_029823295.1 Pseudamia nigra | reverse complement strand
GGGAACAATAAATTTACACTGTTATATAAGCTGAACACTGACTACTTTTCATTGTGTCAAAATGTCATTTCTTCAGTTTTGTCCCATGAAAAGATATAATTACAGTAAATATCTGCAGAAATGTGTGGGGTGTACTCACTTTTGTGAGATACTGTGTACAGTGGTACCACGCTGTATGAACACTTACCCCGACAAAATATTTGAGGTACAAAAAAAAATTTGGCCAAAAATTTGCAAATGTAAATAATTATGAACTATGAACTATGGGCTACCCGGAAGTCACTGTGATGTTCCTGGAAGTGATGCCCAAACTAGTAACTACTGTAGCTTGCTAATATCAGCAGCTATCAAACTAGCACCATGCTAACAACAATACAGTAGCCTCAGACATCAGTAAACAAAAGCCTACAAAATGTGTGCAGCACACGAGATGCGTGCATCACTCAATGCTAAACCAGAGTTACTCCAGCGATGATGACACAAAGTCAGCTCAATTACAGGCACATGTACCCATACTACAGTCCACAGCATGTGCTAATACTGAAGCTACTAAGGTAGCAATGTACTAACAACAATAGTCAGTCAACATCGGTAAACACAGCCTGCCGGGACCTTAGACTGAAAACACACACGTCGACTCGAACGGTCCACAACTAATTTCCATGCACACACTTTACTGACATACACAGTGATACAAAGTCAAAAAGTAACACAGTCCAACGCTAACTGGTTAGCTTAGTCACTAAGCCAACTCACACTGCCTTGCTCCGCTAACACTGAGCTAACTAGCTGTTAGTCACACCGACTCAAAACAAACAATGTATTATTTTCACAAACTGAAGCACACAAAACACTTGCTAACACTACATTTCATGTCTCGGTCGAACGTCCCAGAAGTTAGAGTCATTCACTCTCACTTCTAAGATCCTGGACGAGTCCTCAGTTGTCACGAGTTTACCCTCTCAGTTAGCTTACAATTGCTATGATTCCATGCGACACCTTGGCTGGACCGGCAACTAGTGAGCTCAGAAACACTGCATCAACCAAGTCATAAGTCGAGGTAAGAAGACATTCGAAATCATTTTTGTAACTAATTTCATGCATTCCTTTTCTTATAATTAACATAACTTTTCAAACCTTTTCAAATAATAATGAATAGAGCTGCGCATACGGTTGTGTAATATATAATTTATATGGGAGCTTTCAGGGGTCCCAGAATGGATTAATATTTTATTTACATATATTCCTCTGGGGAAACCTGTCCTGCTGTAAGTAATTATTGCCATAAGAGCGTTAACCCAGAACAGATTAATTTTGTATCGTGAGGTACCACTGTATAACCAAATTATTAGAATATTCATTCCTATCCTAAATGATATTTTTCATGGGGAAAATTAAATTGTTAATAATTAAAAAAGCATAAATGTCATTCTAAGAGAAAAACTCTTTGAAATATATATATATATATATAAAAAACATTCTAATGAAGGTAAAAGGAGCTTCAATCAGCATTGTCTAACTCATTTTCCTCCCCTTTTTGAAACCTTATTTGCCACTGACCCATACATTATTTTCATTCAAAACTTTTGTGTTTTTAAATGGAAAATATTATACCAATTGTGAATAATTTTTCAGCTGATGGCCACACTTCTATCTCCATCTAGATTTAATAACAGGAGATGTTATTAATTCATATGATGCTGCTGCATGAAAAGTAGAATTTCTGCTATCATTCATTTTAAACATAGCTACGTTGCATGTGTGTTTTTGCAAGATTTTTGACCTAGGTTTGCACAAAAGAAAACCCTGGTGTTTTACAAGTAACATTTGCTTGTGTTCTAATAATTATTTCTAGAACTGCATCAAATTGTGCATGTTCCACTTCAAACATGCTTTTCTGAGGTGGCAATCTGACTCTCTCACAGGGGCCAACAGTGCGAGTTCTCCACAGACCCCTACACCCCACGGCCACCAGCACCACCACCATATACACTGTATATATTTCCTCTTAGTTTTCATCCTTTAAGCCTCTTCATTGTCTGACTAAATCGACCATTTGGTGACACATACATTACCTTCTTATGCTTCACATATTACATATTGACAATTAAGCATGACAGAGATTAAAATCAATATTGAACTTCTCATCTCACTGTGTGTTTGACAAACAAGCACCTGTTACCTGATGTATTTCCCTTAAATTACAGATTGCTCCAGCCAATTACATGTGCTGCCAGAAACAATTTACATGTTCAGTGTGCATGAAAACCTGAGGATCCTGCATATGCAAATGTGTTCTGGGTATGCATATGGAAATGGAGGAAATGGCTAATGTGCATGTGCAAATATTTTCAATTTTGTCTTTCCTTTGCATGTACATCAGTATAGCTGCAGGCGTATATTGTCCATCTATGGATGTGCTAAGTTTGGGTTCACTTAATCATATGTTAATTGAGAGCATCACTGTGATTCTCAGCTGTGAGCTGCTGACAGTAACATAATGTACTCATTTGCTAGTATCACATAGCTCGTCATATATTTTATATCTATAGTGAACAGTGTGTCACCAGGGCGTTCTCAAGGCATACTGCTAGGGTGGAAGCGAGTCGAGCCTATGACTTGGCACACCACCTCTGTGACTCCTGCTGGAGCCCTGAGCTGTCTCACTTACTTGTCACTCTACTACACATGTGTGCATTTGTGCAAGCATATGACTAAAAAAAAGCAATGTTACTGTGTGTGTGTGTTGGGAGTGCTCACATGTGTGTCACTGCCCAAAGCAGAGCAGAATGTGCCTCACAGGACAATGAGCACAGAGCTGTCACAGAAGGGGAGGCAGCCACAGCCACTCACCCTCCTTCTTCTTGCAAACACACACACTCAGAGACGGCAGGGCTTGCAGACCTGCCCACGTGTTTTTTTTTTTTTTTTTGTCACCTCATTCATTCATTTTTCATCCAACTGATTTATACCGCATAGGGTTTCAAAGACCAGGGCATGGCAGAATTTAAAAGGCAGTGTATTAATGCTCTGACAGGGGCTTTTCAGTGTCTCTTTTTTTCCTACTGCCACCGTTTTCTAACAACACACCACCTGGTGGTCAACATAGTTGACAACTCTTGATGCTGATAATACTACAGAATAATTTTCAGCTACATTATTTCCCAGTTGACTTTATTCACAAGTTTTCTTAATCCATTTTCTCATCTATTCCCTGCTCTGTGTCACTTCCTTTCCAACTTAATGATTAGGGCCAAAAAGAAGCCACATGATGTCTTAAAAGACTCAAAAAAATCAAAATCAAAGAAATATCCTCACAGAGATTTTTAAGCACCTCTCATATGTACACTCACCGCAGGTTTCTCTTTTTTCTCCCTGAATCATTTTGAATGTTGTCATAATCAATGACATTAGCTTAATCAAACGGCCTTGTGCTGCAGATGTGACACCTTATGAGTGCAGCTCAAACTAACTCTCCACTTTCAAACATGCCATGCTTACCAGCTTCAAAAGATAGTTGCTTTTGAAGTGGTATGATGGGTTGGCAAGCTGTTACTACGACTGCCAAGCAAAGGACTTGAGCGTTTCAGTCCAAAGAAGAGCAGGCATGAGAAGGAAGGGTAACTTAATTGCATGAGTGGCATTTTTCCTGGTGGTCCTCTGACCCTTGTAAAAATATAACATAAAAGAGTTCAGCTGGGTTTTCTCTAGAGGATTGACACTCTCTCTGTGTGATGTCAACAGATAAAACCTGCAAGCTGCCCTGTTGGTGATGAATACAAGACCAGATCTGTGGAGTCACACAATGCCTCTGTGAGCTCTGCTCTAAAAGAAGCTTCATATCATCTTGTTCTGAACCAGATCTGAACCGGAAAATGTGCCTTTATCTGTAGAAAATCACCCAGGGTGCTGCCACATTGTCGACATAGTTCATCTTCCCCTTATTGTCAGTGGAGTATAAAATTGCTATACCCAGAGGTGGACTTGCACCTTAGGCATACACATTAAGTTTTGATCATTACTTTAAGGAGAACATATTCAGAGTTCAGAGGTTCTGAATAATTCTAATGAAACCAAACAGAATACATTAGCCACTATATCTGAACCATACAGTATATCTGCTTTACATCTGCCTGAGCCTTCATGTCAAGCAGATGAAATACAGTACGTGATTCAGTTTAATTCACATGTGCATAATGGTTGCCTTCTGTAGGTGTAAATCTCATGGTTTGGGGAATTAACTGGAGAAGGCGATTGGTATAAATAATGCTTTTTAGGCAAGAAGATGAATAGCTGAAATAAAACAGTCACACCTCACAAAAATATGTTGAAGCAATATCAGTAAGTAGCACCCATAGGCTGCTTTTTATGTCTGCATTCTCTTACAAAATGAGGGTAAGCAGCCATATGTTTGATGGCCACACTTCTGTCTCCTTCTAAAGAACGAATGATTGTTTGAAACTGTTCAAATTTAGTGCAGCAAGATGGGATTAGAGAGAATTTCATTCAGCTTTATCTATGAGATGTGTCTTTGAACGACTCCCTGTAAATGAACATCCGCTGCCACATCATTAGCCACTGGAGGCAAGCTCTCAACTCATAATTTGCATCGTCATATCTGAGAAGAGCTTCAAATTATTTAAAAACAATAGAAAAGGTGGCTGTGACATGAACCAGGCATCATTGTATTTGTAGAGAATAGGGAACACAATTTCATGTTTAGAACTGACAGTTCTACTAGCTGTAGAAAACTGCAAAGAGATTTTGTGGGCCCTGAAAATTTTGCATTCATTTGCAGAAGCAACACTTTATTTCTGGCATAATGAGGGACTCACAAAGTATCCAAACTGTCACGTCTTGAGCTTTTCTGGTTTGTAATTACTTCAGCCTTTAAAAATATGCTTGACTTTTTGTCCCAGATGTCATTAACATTGTTTATGCCTATACCTACCCGATGGCACTCAAACCACATTACACTGCTTTTCCATTCACCCCTGGAAGAAACTTGGGGTTCAATGCTTTGCTCAAGGAAACTGCGAGCATGAAGAGCCAGGGACGAAGCCACAAAACCTTCCAGTTCCTGAATGACCCACTCTACCTACTGAGCCACAGCCGCCCCAGTATCTTTGATGGATGTACACTTAAACATTCAATATATTACAAAATTTACACACTAAAAACATGTTCACTTCCACAGTGAACAGGATGAATTGACTTCCAGTTGCCTATTTCCATGCTTGACTGCTATAACGGAGACTGTCCGTCTTTATGCTCCTTTTCTTCTGCTCCGCTACAGTGGCAACAGTAGTCTGCCTACTTGGATGTACAGTACTCTACTGCAATAATCCTGCCATGGGACACTACTTCAGTCACCATGCTCCTCCCTTCACCTACCCATGCACTACAACTTCAGGGGTAGGACTGACTGAAAATAGCGAGTTTGGACAAAGACTTTTTTTTACATGCTATTTTCCTTAGTGTGAAATTCAGTCATTGTAATAGAGGCTCAGTGTGCACTCATCTTCTTTGCTCATCCATAATGCAGGCATATTCCAAAATGATGATGCTAAGATTCATGGGGCTCAAATAGTGAAAAACTGGTTCATGGAGCGTGAGACATCATTTTCACTCATGGAATGGTTACCACAGAGTCCAGCCCTTAACTAAATTAAGAATCTCCGGGATGTGCTGGAAATGACTCCACCATCAATACAAGATCTTGGCAACAAATTAATGTAAGTCTGAGTGAAAATAAATGGTGTGACAGTAAATAAAATTATCAAAATGCCATATCAAATGAGTGCCTTAATCAAGACTAAAGACAGTCCAATAAAATATTAGCATGTGTAACATTTTAATAGGCAGACAGTGTACAAATATGCCATGCAACTCACTATAATAGCGTAGAATAGTAATGTACTGTGTTGTGCCCAGACTAGTCATAGACTTGCAACTGGCTTCCAAAAAAACACAGATTCCACACAAATATAAGCACCGAACTACGCACAGATTTTATATATTGAACCTTTAAACAAATCTCACAAAAATATATCAAAACTACTTTTTTTGTATAACTTACACTAAGCTACATATAGCAAACAGTATAAGAAAGCTAAAGGATGAGTTCAGTACTCTTTTATCATAGAAAAGAGAGAACTGAACTCTAACAGAACTTACTTCAATATGTTATTCAAGGATAGGTGAAGATACCAACCAGTACATTTTTTTGAATATTGAGATGTACGTAGGATGTTATCTGACAAAAGCAGAATGGACTGTATCATGACCGACACTTTCAACACGTTGTATAGATTAACCTGTTCTGCTGTTTGCATTGCCGCCTTTACCTTATTCATTCGACATAAAGCATCTCCCCCATATAACCACCTCTCCAGTGACATTATTGTTATTTTTAGCACAATATCCAATGTGCAGGTGTTGAAACGGCTATGCTTAGAGGGTCAAGCATGATGTCCTCAATTCCCATGCCGATATATGTGACCTATTTCTTTGTCTATGATGTGCTAGATACAGAGTGAGGACATGTTTTAGAGCTGATCTGTGGCAGCTTGTTGCAGATAGAAGCCTGTGTGACACGATACCACCCCTTTATTGACAACGGAGAATAATTCAGGTCTATGAAACCTAGTTGCAGCCACAGTCAGATGTTTCTGTCAACACTTTTTATTATTTAACACACTAAAAAAAGGCAGAGGAATTCCAGCAAAATGTCTACACTGACATTACCATCAGCCATGTTAATAAGATAGTTACAGTTAAAGACTGCTGTTATATGTTTTCAATATTCTATTATTTTGACCACCTCACGAAGACCTTTGTTCATAAAGTATTTTCTCCCTCTTGCACTTTCCTGAGTCTTGTCTTCCATCCATTTACAAACCAATTTCAGCCATAATTTTCATAGTGCCAACATCTCAGGTGTAAGTGCTACAGCTAGCATCTTGTCTATAATTGCATCCTTATTAAATCCCATCAAATTATGAGCATCATTTGGGAAGCCTTTCCAGAATTCATCAAAAAAAAATATGCAATCATGACATTGTAGGACTTTCCAATGCAATTAGTTCCACACATCCAGTAGAAAATCAATATACAATTTCCAGAAGCTCATTAATTGATTTTGTGCATGCTGGTGCACTTTCCTCTCTATTTCATACATAAGTCCATGTCCTCAGTAATAGGAGTCTGATAAGTGCAAGAAATATAATATAAATGCTTTCCATAATTTTAGAGAATAAAAATAAGATAACAAGAGATTTTACTTTTCTATGTGGGGACAACTGCCTAGTAATAACGACCAACTCCAAAGGTTGGTGGGTGGTTTCAGACATTATAGCAGAAAAAGTTCTAGTGACTTGGTTTCTACATATGGCTGCAAATATAAATTGCAACCACAACTTGCTGGCCACCTTGCCATCCATGACCTGTTCCATCCAATTCTGTGAGAGATTTGTCATGTGCCTAATTTAGATATTCTATATTCTGGGTTTTCGCACCCACAGGGAAGGACATAATTGAATAGGCTGTGTCAAAGCCTCCCCCACTCCACAAAAACCTCTCAGGGACGGGCTAACGTTAATTATCTCCCATTGCAATATGGCCTAGTTTTATAATTACTGGTCCTGCCAAATATATTACAACATACTAAACCTCTCACCAGGCGGTTATTAATTTAGTGTGTGTTCCATAGATACTTGCTGTACCATTTGCTTTCTTAAATTATTTACAGACTGGTTAGCAATATGTGTGCATGAGGCACTGATTGAATTGTGCTGTGCTACAGACTACTGCTTGAAAATCTAATACAGACTCTTCATTAGCCTACCATTGCTTATTAACATTAGTGTTCACTGTTCAGTGGCACTCTGCTTTACAAATACAAAAACAGTTTGTATTATGGCACTTGCTCAAATATTTAGCAGAAAAACCTGTTTTATGAACTGCCAGTGTGGTAATTCTAACAGGTGGGTATTAACAGGAAGGACACATTGAAGAGGAGATGCAATCAGTTGCATTACTAAGAACCCCTGTTTGCTCCACTAATCAAAAAGTAGCAATTACATGTACATTGCAATTCATTATTGATATAATAGGTCCAAGGAGAGATTAGAAGCAAATGTATTATCTGAACTGAATAAGTCAAATGTCTTGCACTGTATTTGCTGCATTTTTTCATCCAACTCCATCTTAATCCACTAATAATTAAATGAGCCTTTAATGTACATTGTTTGCCACACTAATCAAATACAGATAGTATTTGTGAAATTAATTGAAAATGTTTCACATGCCACATTCAAGCTACAGTACCTTGTTATATGATGCCATTTGAACCCAACATGTGGAACAGCCAATATGATGATTAACACTGACCTCAATGTGTATAATGGCATAGTGGGAGCTATATACAGTACATAATCATGTACACTGCTGCATGAGAGAAAAACCCTCTGATAAAAGGTTTCTAATAGCAATGACATCTAATACTGTTAGGGTCTATTTTTGGGTTGTGCGCTGCTGTTTTTTTTGGCCATCACCAAGAGTCAAAGCGAAGCACCAACTGTATATAAAAGATGAACAAGCCCTCAATGCTGTAACACAATGTTTCTGAAGAGCCTCTTCGAAGTTCAAGCAAGGATCCTGTAGGTGCTGCCATAACGGCATGACGGCCTGCACACTCTGATTCAAAAACAGAGGGAGATTTTGAGGGGTCTGGGCCATCTAAACAAGTAAGTTATATCAAAATTCATCCAGTGGAAATACAACATAATCCAATACAAATCAATTCTAGCATCAGCCATCCTTCAAGAAATCGCAGTGTCTGGTGCTTTTGTCAGAGAGTATAGAAGCAATAGGTGAACCCTTTTTGATGACACCTTTCTGTCTGTTTTCTGGCGGCAGTGAAGTTCTGCTGCAACACACTGAACTGCAATTTAACAGAAAAATACGTTTTTCTTCTTATCAATATATATCACAATATATAGCACTGAATGTCTAAACACAGTGATTAGTGTAAAAAGATGAAACTGGTGCTTTTTGAGAATGCCTTTCATACCAAAATGGCATAAAAATAGCTGTTGCTGGGCAATTCTGTTGCAGTGGAATGATATATTGACTTTCAGTTCTTAGAAATCTGTTCCATGTATGTCCATGTTGGCTTCCTCATTCACAGAAGTAGCTGTGGTTCAGAAGCTGTACATCCCTGATGAGTGGCTACCGGCCTTCCAACCTGCTGAGCGCTCAACTGTGTTGTCTAGTGACTATTGTTGCTGCTGCTCTTTCTCTGTGATTTTCTTTTCTCTGTCCTTTCCATGTACACGCTGTAAGGCAGATGGCCAGACACCCTGAGCCTGGTTCTCCTGGAAGTAAAAAAAAAAAACAACAACCAACAACCCAGCAGGATTGATTTTATTATATGTTTTTGTGTATTATGATTGCAGCAATATAAATACATCTGAACTGAATTGGGTGTTTCAGCTCTGCACCTTGCTGGTAGATTAGACATCTACAATATTTTCCTTAATCTAACCGAGTAACCTTGGTGATGAAACCTATCCAACCAACAACTGAAAAAAAAAGCAGAAAATAAACTGAAAGTTAGACAAAGTAACAAGTGAGTTTCTCACATCATATCATGTCCTCCATCATATCGATTCACCCTCCACATCCTCGTTCTGTCATAAACTCACACTGTGTTTTACATATAGATTTTTTTTTAGTAGCTGAACAACTGCTTAATTGTGCCAAGGCGCAAACGGACACTGTTAAAGAAAACAAATACACACTCAGTATCTTAGGAAGTATCTGGAAAAGTAACTGCACTAGCCTTGTTCTAATCTGGTCGTTGTTAAACTTTAATCATGTTTAGCCAGAAACTAAACAGATTTTTGCTCATAAGACCCAGTGCCTGCGAGTGAAGGTACAAGGATTAAAACTAATAGCAGCTCCAGAGTCCTCCAGTGTGGGTAATGTTGCACTTTTTCTAAAATGAAATGCTTCTGGTAGAATTGCTATTTAACATATAGGGAGGAATTTTAATAAAGAATTCACCGGTCGGGTTAATTATTCTGCATTCATGCAGAGCTTGGGGTAAAAGCGAGATGTTGTAATGTTGATCAGAAATGCTGTTTTTAAGCTCCTTCCTCCCGAGGCAGGCATATAATACTGTACATAAGATGTATTGTCTGGTCAAGTGCTTTCAGTTAGAAATAACAACAAAAATGACCCTTTTAACAAAACATCTTGTTTTGTTTTGGAAACGGAGTCACATCAGGTTACTTTTTCAGCTTGCTGTAAATTAACCTGTGTCATTTCTAGAATTACTGAGCAAAAAGCAGTCCCAGAGGAAATTTAACAAGAATGTCAAACAGTAACACTATTTGAATTAACAAATAATGCATAATAATTATATTGCATTTAACTGTAGCTTCCATCATTGCTGGAGAAGTGAAAATTGCTGTCTGCTTCATATTTACCTGCCTTTGGGGTCATATTTTTGCACTCAAAACAATTTAAATGTTTCAGTCACCGGGTCTAGACAGGATAATAATATGAATACGAGGATCATTATACTGCTGCATATTTGCATGTTTAACATAAGTGATACTTGTGCTGTCAGCTTGAGTGACACTGAGTAAATATTTCCTCACACACATCAATACTACATGGACAAAAGTATTTGACCATGTAACTGTTTCACCCAGTCACCATTCCACATTAAATGTCATTAAGACTAAAGAGATGGTCCTGGATCCTGGGTGTGTTGGGGATCATACCTTGAGCTGGAAGGTCCACGTTGATAGTCTGTGTTATCGAATACAACAGAAACTGTATTTCTTGCGTCAATTCAGAATGTTTGGTATCGTCCAGAGAATTATGATTTTATTCTATCAGACTCTACTGGAGAGATTGGTCAGGTAAGGGATGTCAGCATGCTTTGGCAACATCATTGTGCAACTGAAAACCAAGCTCAGTCGTCTGATTCATGCAGGGATGAAGGTGACGGAAAAAAAGGAGTACTGGTCCCTTCAGTCATTATATGATCAGTCTGTCCCACACTGCAAACGCAACCGCTTTGAAAATCTTTTTTTTACTTTTAAATGATGCTGCTTGAGACTGTGGGCATCGTGCAATGGTTCCATGGTGTTTTTGCTTTTTATGTTTACAGGTATGAGGGGTTTCTGAGGCTATTAGTTATTTATATGGTGTTGAGGTCTTTTGAGTTTTTTATTGTACTGTATTTTTTATTGTACTGTTTAGGCATCATGTGCAGCAAGAGTCCAAGACAAATTTCCATTTGGGGACAATAAAGTACACTGCATTGTATTGTGTTGTATTGTATCATAAATTTGGAAAAAAATAACAAAACAGTCAACAAAAGTAACAAAAAAATTAACAGCATAATAAATATAATGAATAACAAAAAAACCATGACTAAAATAATAAATAAAATGTACAAACATTAAAATGATCAACAAAACAAGAAAAAAAGGAAAAGAGTCAGAGGAATATTAGTTATGTCCATTTAGGGTGTCTTATATTCAATGTTTAATCATAAAACACCCTAAAAGTAATTCCTGCTGCACCTTCAGGAACTTGGACATCTCTTTGCAAATCTAAAGGAATTCTTATCATGTCTAAGCTGTGGGTGGTATTAATAATCAAAACACACACACACAATATAGTACAAAGTTTGGGGAGGATGAGTTAGCACGATTAAGAAAGATGATACTGGATCACCTAGACATCTTAAAGATAGATAAAACATCCTAAATGGACTTCACTAGTCTCCTCCTGACTCTTTTCTTTTTTCCATTTTCTCAATGTCTGAGCTTTGTTTCACATTTCATATTTAGGTGAAGTAAAACTAAGTCAGCTGACTCCTAACTGGCTGCCAATCTGAATCTGTTGCCTTCCAGTCACTGCAAGCTGCTCTTTTATGGCTGGCTAGTGCCACCTGGGGCCCTTTTTATGGGCTTCAATTACTCAGTGCTATTCTAAAATTAAGGCTAGCAATTAAAAGGCACACCACTTACCCAAATGATATCATTGACTAAAGGTTAACTGCAAGTGCAGCCAAATATAGTTCTGAGGAAGGTGGGAGCAGGAAAGCACAACTCACTCATTCTTAACTTTTTCATTTTTCTGATCTTCTCCCTTAGCACTTGCCTTACATGGAGGCCATAGTCTATCCAGTTAACCCTCTCCCCAGATTTTATTACGCTGATCCCTCAAGCAACGATCTATATCATGCTGAACCTCTACACCTCTATTAACATAAACACTTGCTAAATGAAAGTAAAGACTATGGTCTTCAATGTGCCCTACTTTCAGAAAAGACAGCATGAAGGAAAGTGAAATACATTTGCCTTCCCTCACCCTCATTTGTATTTCTACGTATTTTATCACTTCTATTGATCAAAGGGAATAAATTGCTGCCGCTTAACCTTTCTGCTGTTAGCTGTCCTTCTTTTAATTTGTCTCAAGATATCTTGGTATATTAAGGTCATGTACTGTCATAGAGGAAAAGCAGTGTGGATCGAGGTCACAAATGAGTTGTCTGGGTTTGGCGATTTGAAGAAATTATTTTAACACACTACAACCCTTATAAGGCACAAGAACTGAAAATGAAACAAAATGTGTACAATTTTCCTTTGAAAAACTATAGAAGTAAATTAAAATTATTGCTAAAACTCATCACATGACCCACAGGGATTTTGTGGCCTGCACAAACACTGCTCTCCTGTCCAGTAACAGCACACAGCAGTGTCACTGTCACTCACCATTTTGTACAAAATATCACAGGTACCACAATGCAGTTAATACAACCTGGAACACTGACTTCACACGTGGTTGATAACATGACACAGACAGGTTAGTTTCATTAGTTTAATTATAAAACTGCTTGGTTAGAAGGAAAAGGTTGGGGCGAGGGATTGACAATATATACTGTACGAGACATGAAACCCTTAAACCCTGGTCTCCATTGTCAAAGATTTTTTTTAATTCCACCATCAATACTTTCCCTAAATTAGTGCCCCTTTTAACCAACTCAATCTTAGATGCTCTGCACAGCATCATGGCTGTATGTGAAAAATGAAACCAGTGCTTGTAATTTTAAAGCAAATTACTCAGTGCAGTGAGAATGGATTTGGAATGAACTTCCTTAAAATGCAGTGTCACCAGTGTGTAGATGGTGGCTGTGTTGCAGTACAAGTATTTCCATGTGTAGACAGTGCATATGCAAATAAATGCAAAGATCATGCAGGTAAATCTGTGAATGCATGCATAGATATTGATGACTGCAAATAAAGTATTCTGAGTATTTGGACTTTATTTCTCTAATTAACTTATTTAGTCTTGTAAGACTATATAAGTCTTGTATTAGCATATTTGCTTACAGTAGATACTTGTAAGCAAATATCTAGTAGTTACAAAAACAGCAACGGAGACAAAGAGGCAATAGAACACATTGTATCCCCAGAAATCTTTTCTTAAACCACATTTATAAAGGTTTTTTATGAAGATTTTTGCATTCATTAACGTTTTCTTATGTTGGATTGGTTTGAAGAGAAGAAGAAAACCTACTTATTCACTCACTTTTATGCAACTTTGGACACTGGCTTGCAGTAGTGTAATATTAGACGACTGAAACAATATTTACCATTTCTGATACTTTTAATTGTTATAATCATATTTTGTTTTTCATTATGGCCTTAACATAAGCCAGTAAATTAGCATTTCAGTAGCACTTCGAGTCCCTATTGGGGGGCATTTATTCTAACACCAAGACTGGAGTCTAACCCTGGACCACTGCAGATCCAGGTCTAACCTCATACCACATGTTCAGGTAATGCCCACTTTTTTTTATGAACAGAAGAGGTGGGTGCCAGAGTAGCTCTGACCCCATGGTTTAATGACCATGGTTTAATTCCTGATACAAGGACCCAGGTTTGTGAGATTTTTTTTTTTTTTTTTTTACATTTTAAAGGCAAATGTGCTTGCATCATTTAATCAGATTTGAGATCAGACATATTGCATAATAATAATAATAATAATAATAATAATAATAATAATTGCATCATTATAAATATCTATATTTCATTCTGGCAACAGCTATGTTGAGTATGAAAATATGAGTCTTATCTCAACTGTATAATTTATTTCCATCACCGTATGCAAACCAAAACTGATCACTTGTGACTTTAAATATGGGCGTCTGTAACTGATGGGCGTCAGATTTTATCAAACAATGGAGCATTTGTTCAGATTTACAGCCCATGAGTGGACTGTAAATCTCAAGCTTTAGTTGGAGCTCCAGTCTGATCTTGATTCTTGTCACTTCTTATTCGAAGCGAGACACTCATCGGATCATTTGTCAACCGCCAGTGCCACTCTGTCTGGGTGTCATTGCCGCATCAGCATATGGTATTGTAATCACTCATCAACCTGTTCCTCCATTACCAACATTTCTCTGTCGCTTCACGTTCTTACAAAGTTGTCTTTTCTACAGACATATCATAATAATGTTATATATATATATATACAATATATGTACAGCATATATACAGTACATATCCTTCCCACATGAACACAACCCAAGGATATTTCTGTTGGAAAATGTGTCCTCATGTACCTTCAGATAATGCCAGCAAGACATTGAGCTTGAACTGGTTCTTTTATCCAAAAGTCGAGAACTGACATCAAAATGAAATTGCATTTTTTTCTTACAATGATGGACCTTGAAACTGTTGAATCTTAAAAATGTTAAATTTAGTGTAGGTCACATCAAAGTTTCATGTGAACACTGGGAGAGGGGCATTTTTAGTCAGTCGTCTCAAGAACATAAAGAATTAAAAAATGAGCAAATACAGTCCAAAAGTTAATTAAAGGACACAATATGGTCATTTTTACTGTAAATGATGCTGTGTCATAATATTTTATGTATTTTAGTATTTAAATGTACATGACAATAAAATGCTTAAGAATGAAAGCTGAACTCATATTGTTAATCTTTATTCAGTGCTGTGAATAACAGCCTACACCGTTTATGAAAGATGGACAAAATAATCATGAAAATGAAAAAATAAGCAACAATATGGTGCAAAAATCCACAAAATAATCCACAAGGAACTGAACTGTCCTCAAAGTGAACAAGATAATCAACAAAATACACACACACAAATATCAACAGCTATTTCAACTATTTCTTCCTTTATTTCTACATACAGTAGGTACTTCCTTAAATATTCCAGTTTGGACCATCAACTGTGCTCTTTAGTGCTCCATTAATGTGTGTCAGTGGTGTTCAAAATGTGACATGGCCCTCAGTATATCCTGACAACCCCCATAGTAAGAATGGACTACATTCAATTTCCCTTTCTTGTCAGCAAAGCTTGGAGTTTGTCCCTGTAGGTGTAAGACTTTTCCTGACATTGTACAGACATGTCAAGAGTGTTGGAGACATGAGAATAACTGTCTGCACACCTTATGATGTCCTTGTAGTGCCAAACACATGCCAAGCTAAAGCTCGGAGGAATACGTGAGGACAGAGCGCAGCTGGGAGAAGTAATGAATGTAAAATAATTCCTCTCTAAAGTTTGCATGGTGGTTGTACAGTTTTTTTCTGCATCTCACAGCACGGATGACTTCTTTGTTACAAGGGTGGAATGACACTAGAAGCAGAGCTTGGCGACATCATAGGCGACTCTTTTCACCCACTCGGTGAGGATCCTCTGGGATGGTGCAGGTACTTCCTGCAGCAGTTTTTAATGTGGAAAAAAAAGCTGAATTAAAACCAGGAGTGATGAAATTAAATTATTCTGTTAATTGGAACAAAATTACAGGAAGAACAAACAAGAATGCAACACAAACTAAACTAAAATAATCACAGGTGTGACAAGCCTATTTTTTCCCTAATGTTAACAATTTATGGTGTATAACCATTAAATAGCTACTGTACAAAGCTTTCCACAGTACTGGACCTTTACTAAGCAATGGCTTTGTAAATCATAGTTAATGACAGGTCGAAAAGGTTCATCTTGTCTTCTGTATGCATAGTTATTTCTTGCTATTTTATTTTGTACAGACAAAGTAGTGACATGTCACAGCATGCACATTAAGAAATAATGTAGCATTAGAGAAATGTTCCAAGACTTGGATTTCATTGTGGATGCGTGATGTCTTCTCTAATCAACTAGTTTTGATTTGAACATATACAATACAGCCATTCCTCAATGTTGCAACCCATTGTTAAAAAAAAAAAGAAAATCAAAGGCAGGCTTAATTTTGCGGCAAAAAATAAGATAATGTCATTCAAAAACAATTATAGTTGAAACGACTGATGTAAAAAGGTAGTTTTAAAAATAATTCACGGCAGAAGGAGCACGTAAGACGAGTGAGGGAGAAGGTTTATTCTTTCAAGAGCAAAGATAGACGGAGGAGCAGCAGCTTTTCATTAAATGTGCAAATTACTGAAATCTTTAAAATTACCATTCTTCAAAGAATGGAAGAAAGAGGTGATTTTTTTTTCAATGGCCTTCTGAATCCCACTGTTCTTATGCTGTGAGGTCAATTGAGAAGTCACACTGCAGTGGTCTATTTTGATTCTCCACCTTGTCCAAGATTTTGGTAAAGTGCTTTTCATATTTAAGGTCTGTCATGTTGATTTTCAAACCAAACACACATAGGAATCTAACTGATGTTATATGTTTCAAATTCCTATGCCAATAAGTGACTCTTCATAAAGTATCTGCACATCATCAAATTATTTTCAGAGTACGTAATCTAAAGTGACATGAAGTTATTCATTCAGTTGTGCTATCCTTTTCAGGTTTTACACTCAAAGCTTTCTTCCGACAGCCTGAAAAATAACAATTGACAGTAAAACTCAACAGAAATATGTCACTGCTCAAAATAAAATGAGCATATTCACACATTCATAAAACTAAACAGAATTCAACTGCATTCAACAAAAACTAATGAAATTCTAAAAAACACAGCTGTGCACCCTGGATCCCTCTGACAATAGAACTTATCACAACTTATTTAAGGCCTCGGGTATAATGACAACATGTTGGAAAATATGCTGCATGGGTGACATGACAATACGCCAGCCTGTTCATTTTAATTTCAGCAGCAGTAATAATGCCCAGATTTTTTTTCTTTGGGGAATACATCTTATTGCAAAGTGGATATGCTTGTACAGTGGAACCTTGGATAATGACCGCTTCTGACAACGTAAAATTCGGACAACGATGGAAAAAATTATTAAAAATTATAAAAAAAATTGAACCTATCAGCGATGAATTATGCGGACAATGACGCCTGCGTCACTCAGAGCACTAGCCGCTAATGCTAGCGCTAGCCGCTAATGCTAACGCTAGCCGCTAATGCTAACACTAGCCGCTAACGCTAGCCACTATGCATCACTTCTGGATCTCGAAGAGAATGACCTGGAAGTCAGAGCGCTAGCGGCTAGCGCTAATATCATTCATTCTGAAACGGAATGAATGA
>JAQQAE010005531.1:0-17532 GCA_029823295.1 Pseudamia nigra | reverse complement strand
AACCCCCTAGTGCATGTTTTTGGTTGTGGGAGGAAGCCGGAGAACCCGGAGAGAACCCACGCAGACACGGGGAGAACTCCAAACAAACTCCACACAGAAAGGCCCCACCACCTAGTGTTGGGATCGAACCCAGGACCTTGTAGCTGTGAGGCACGAGTGCTACCCACTGCACCACCGTGTCGCCCAGGTGGTGCAACAAACAAGTAATAAATAGATTTTGTTCTTGTTCAAGAAAATGACTGAATAAATTTTTTTTACTCAGGATTTAAAAACTGACTTAGATGAGATTGCCTGGATGTTACCTGGAAGTTTATTCCATTCAATAGCACCAGTGTACTTGAAGGAGGTCTGTCCGAAAGACATTGTGGCCGGTTGAATTTTGTCCTGAGTGAAGAGGTTAAATACTGAGGGAACTTGCCGTGAACAGTGTTATGTATGTGATTAAGTTTGAGTTGGGTAAACTGGAAGCATACCAAACTGTTTAAACTCAGTGTACCCTCAGGCATTGAGTATAGTTTTTTCCCACATTGTTTTGTGGGAAAAAATTTATTTATTTTTTGCTTTCTTTAGGACGACCAAGAGAATGTGCAGATCCTCCCTGCAGGAGAGGGACAACAGGCAAACCAGAAAAGGATCACAACTCCTTACATGACCAAATATGAGAGAGCCAGGGTGCTGGGGACAAGAGCTCTGCAGATAGCGTGAGTATTTTCATATAAGTAAAAGAACTAGGCTGGAGCTGACACACAGCACCCAGGCCTGCTAAATTTATTTATGATCCAGTGTTTATTCTGTAACTGAGGACTGTCCTTTTGTCTGTGATCACATATGTTCTGATAAGTCTGAGATTGACTTAAATTTAAGTACATAACACATGACTGCAAATGACCTTAGATGAAGTTTTATTACATTCACTGATGTACTAAATATTTTTTCGTTATAGATAGACAGATATGTAAATGCATAGTTAGTATGGGTAGTCTGACTAAAAACGTAATGCCAATATGTCTCAATTAATAAAGAAAGAATATCATAATTTCTCTTCATTTGGGTCCTGAGTGAAATTAAAGGTTTCCAGATCTTTTAAAAGTACTCATGAAAGAGGTAAAGACATGGAAACATCAGAAGACCCTATAAGGTGAAAATGATGCAACAAGACAGAAAATAATAAGGTACTTGTGTTTGCCTAACTAAGAAAGTTTCCTGTCTGACTTGAACTGGTGAGAAATCCTATGGCGGTGGTGGCAGGCACTTGTTTTTCTGTATAATTGGAAAAATGCATGGTGTAGTCATTTTGTTATAGGAAACAGAACAAAGCATATCTGTAGATTAAGACTACTTACCCTGTCTAACTCACATAAGGCAGTCAGTGTCATGCTCTAGCACGTCTGACCCCTTAAGCCAAGGTTGTTCAGTCTTGAGAGTGCTCTGTGCTATGCTCAAATACTTCCTTAGCTCTGGCCTAACTCAAAGAGGTGTTCTTTGGCATGGTATATTGGCTTATGTATGAGCACAAGTATGCAATTTGGACATGACATGTAAACTTTGTCTTCTCCTGCAATTGCAAAATTCTTCTAATGCATAATGAATCTTTACCTAAAAATTACCATCTTGTATAATTCAGAAAGCCAGGTATGACCAAAAGCACTCATAAGCTCCAAAGTCACTAAATATGCTTGTCATGCCATGTCATATTATGGAGTGATCTCAGATGTGTAAGATGTAGCTGTGTACTGGTATGGTTGAGCCTGGTGCAGTGAGGCCAGCGGGGACTGGGGAAGAGATACAGTCAGGCTTCAGCACAGTGCCAAGCAGAGGTGCTACATGAGTGCACGCTAAAGTTCTGCCTCTTTCGACGAGTCTGTAATTTTCGTGTAACTTGTATGTACCTGTTGCCTTTCCAACAGGATGTGTGCACCTGTCATGGTGGAGCTGGAAGGAGAAACAGACCCCCTGCAAATTGCCATGAAAGAACTCAAGTAAGCGATTTTTGCAGACATATACTAATCAGTGATGCTTCATTCTATGACGTTATACTTCTCCGCAACTCGCAGTGTCTCACTGTTACTTTTTGTTTTTTTTTTTGTCCAACAGGAGCAGAAAGATCCCCATTATCATTCGCCGGTACCTTCCTGATGGAAGTTATGAAGACTGGGGTTGTGATGAACTTATTATAACTGATTAATCAATTTGTCCATTCTGCATTGACAAAACAATCAATGATGTATTCCTGATCCAGTGATCATCACAAACCCAGAAAAGTTGCACAACCAATGCAGCAGTGAATTACCTGTCTCTGTTTTATCTCCAGAAGGAAACACAAATACAAGCTTATTACACATTCACTACTGTGCAAAGTTTATACACCACGTTATTTATGTTGTAATGAGCCTGAATATTTAGTTTATTATGTCTTTAGCAGAATTCAACAAGAAACACAACAAGAGCTGTACTTAAAGGGTTTGTGCAGGCAAAAGAGTGTCTGTGTGACTTCCACATCTGTTCTTTTGAGGGAAAAGTTGCCCAAGCAATGATAAACGTGATGTTTGGTGAAGAAACATGGTGTAATTATTACACCACATGATTAGTGTTGTAAATCATGAATTGTCTGCTTAAAATAGTACAGATCATGTTCAATGCAAAGGGGCATGACTAAATACTGACTTGACACATTTTGTTTATTGCTGACAACTTTTTCTGTATATAGCAGATTGTGTTTGTGTGTCAGAAGCTTGCAAATGCATCTGTGGTTAGACTTGTGCACTGCAGTGTTAATATAGCTTCATTTTGCTGTTGGTGCATTTCACATATCTAATGTGAAATTCAGAAATTGTCTTGCTCTGGTTTTTGAAGCTGCATTATGACCAAGAACCACAAGGGGGAAATGTAAGCTTAGTTGAACAGGAATTTGTTTTATAAAGAATCATTGTGGTGTTATTGTTGCTTTTGCTGTTTTGAAAGATAATGTGGTGATACAAGTGTTTTATAGTTATAAATAAAGTCTTTTGTATAAATGACCTGTAAATGTCTTGGTTTAATTACTTCACCATAAACTTTCCACTATAAATGTAATACAGCAGTGCTAATGTACGCAGATATAAGTAACCCAAAGTCACTGTGTACCACAGTTGGATAGTGTGATTAACAAACACATTGAAACTAGAATATTTGCAATCTTTGAAGAGATTGTATGGGATTGTTGATTGAATTTGCTGAAAACTCCTGAAATATTGAAGTCATCTTGAAAAGCAGAATAAGTTGAAAAAGTCCAAACTTTAAAAGTTGCTTAAACATAATTTGAAGTAGTTTAAAGTTGAAAATGTTTCTAAAGCACAAGTAAAGTTGGAAAATCTGAAATATTAACACTGAAAAGAAAGGATCAATAAATGGACAAAAAATTAAAGTAATAGAGGAAGTGACAAACAAGCAGCAGGCATGTAAAATAAAAACTGAAATATATGAATATTATCAAACAGGATAAAAAATAATGATCAGAAAGTGGTACAAAAATCAAAGCTGCGAGCAGCATTGAATGGGCCCTCGCACCCCCACGCGACCGGGCAGTGGCCGAGGAGTCCGCTGTCAGGGTGTCATACATCACCGACAGCCCACCCCGCTAATTTCAGGATGAGGTTGTTGCTGTGAAGCCGACTTCCTGTTTCCAGCAGGGGATGCTATGACTGATATTAAATGTTGTCACACACGTTTGTTCAGACATGGACTCTTATCATACATGTGAAATTTGAAACATCTGATCATGTGGAGGTGCGATGCAGTAATTTATGTATTTATACGGCAGGTATCTCTAGAACTGAGATAAAATATTGTCATATGGTTGTGTTTAGGGTGCGACCTTTAACCTATATGTAAAGTTTGGTGCAGATTGGATGGAGAACTTTTGAGTTATAACAGTGTATTTATGGCAAGGCCTTTGCTGACCGAGCGATGTTCGGTGCTTGGGCCGTAATAATGAGGAAAACTAATTAAAATGGACAAAATAGTTTTAAAAAAAGTGAGGAGGAAAATCTAGGAAGTGAATAACATTGAAAAGAAATTATAAGAAAAAAAGATGTAAAAACTAAATTATCCAGACTGCAGTCAAAAAGAGGCTGATTCTGTCAACATGGTATTTTAAATCATCACATTTCCTCATCGCAAACAGTACAAACAGCAGGGGGAGGGGCTAGGCTTGTCAATCACTCTGGTTGCTCTGGCAGCTTGCTATGGTGATGCCCTGGTACGCATGCACTTATCAGTTACAGCTGGCTTTGTGTCCTCCAGTGCAAGCTCCTATTGAAATACAAGGAGAGTGTAGGCCTCAAACACAGGCTATTTATTCAGAAGTTGTATCTCAAATAACTAAAATTTGAGCACCACAATAACTACCAGGCTTGGCTGAACATCTTGACACCTACGTTATGTAGTTGGAATGAAAAATGTGTCCACACTGGCGAGTTAAAAAAAATTAGCCCCAGTCTGACGTCTCCTCTGTAATACCATTGACTTTAATGGGGGAGACAGATGAACTTTGTATTGCAACAGGATCATCTTCTTTTTCTTCTTCTCCTCTCGGCTGTTCCCTTCAGGGGTTGCCACAGCGAATCATCTGCCTCCATCTCACCCCCAACAGGATGATTTGATAAAATACTGTAAATCACTGGGCCTTTGTTGATCATTTGTATGAACATGACCAGTGTGGCTACATTTTGAGGGGAAATTTAGAGTCTGTTGTAAACGGTCAGTTTTAGCAGAAAAATCCAAATTTTATTTTCAGAGTCTCTCCACTCTCTGATGATATCATCACTCACTGTAGGTGTCAAACATTATGTTCCATTGAAACCCATTATAAACACAGAAAATGTCTAAAAAAAACACCTCAGGTTTGGGCTGTGATGTTGTGAAAAGTCTAAAAGATATTACAAAGCTGAATGAACCAAAACAGTTTAGGAGTTGAGTTTTTTTTAAGTTTAAATGGAGTTGAAGAGTTGCAGCATGCGAAAGTTCTGTAAGCTTAAAGTTGAAGAAATTTGAAGGATGTTGAAAAAAAATGTCCATTGTTTTCTATGGGAAATTTTTTCGTCAAAAAAGCTTAATATTTTAAAACTTATAGCGGTTAGAATTATGAAAAGTAATACTAGGCATATCCTGAATAAGCTGAACAATATGATGTTTGAATGTTTTGAGTCGGACAAAAAATGTATGACTAGTTAAATGACAAAAAACATACTGAAGTGGAATAATAATATTAAGAAATGAAGGCCACAATAGCGGGATTGCTGAATTTCCATTAATTATTCTTCCACTGCAAAACTACAACATTTTAATGTTAAAAGTAAATTTACTTGAGTGTAAATTCAAGTTTACCATCCAGCTTCCTGCATCTTTATTTTGTTTGTGCAAGTTTAAACTTTAAAGGATGTTGTCTCACATTACCCTGTTGCAAATCAGCATGTGTTCGGACGAAAATAACCATTTTTATGTCACATTTCCTAAAAAATTTTGGCATTCCTTCCAGCAGTATTTAGGGGAAAGTCCTCAAATCTATCCGCACTGTTCAGAGTCTGTCATGTTTAGAAATGCTCCCTATTTTTCCAACCCATGTTAGAAAAACAGCCTAAAATCTAGCATTTATATACTGTATGCTATAGGCGAGTTGATTGTGAACTCTTCATTGGTCAGATTTATTGACAAATGTGTAATTCGTGATGGTCTCGATCTCTCCCCTTACCCTGATATAAACATGCACAAAACTAACAAACAGTCACTGCATTGTTTCAGGGGAATCAGTTGCTGCTCTCGTGGCTACAGGGCCACTGTTTGCTGGGAGACGGAGGGGGAGGATTGCAGCACTGCTGCTGTTCATGATGGGATGATACTGCAAGTTTTCACCATTTTTTTGGTGATGTACATACACAGTGTACATCACATAATTAAAGACATGCTTCCTGACTGAAGAGTATTTAACAGTTCAAATGCACTGCCAGTCAAAAGTTTGGAAACATTTTCTCTTTCATTTTCAACATTGTATATTAATACTGTCAAAGAACATGTGCGGAGTTTTGTAGTAAAAATCACTGGTGTGCACTGTCCGGAGTTCATTTGTGTTATTTTTGTCTTTTTAATGTGCTTTAAAAATCAGTTGTCCTGTGCAGAGAGGACTTGTGGGGACACAGTCAATAGCCCTATTAGTACTTCTACAAGTACTGTACAAATTCACATTATGGCAACAAACAGTTTAAAGAAAAAAACCAACTGGCTTTTCATCATTACTTTAAGAAATGAACATCAGTCAATCCAAAAAATCTCAAGAACTGAGGTGCTGTATATTGTCAGTTTTTGAGGTTAGTAGCTTCTTTGCAAGTAACTCTTGGTTTCCTCTCCTGGGAAGGTCCTCATGAGAGCCAGTTTCATCCTAGTGTTTAATGGTTTTGGTAAATGCACTTGGGGCACATTTAAAGTCCTTGAGAATTTTTAGATTGACTTAATTTATTAAGTAATAATGGAATATATTTTCTCTTTAAGTAACTGTTTTTTACCACAATATGGATTAGTACAGTAGTTCAAGTAGCACTAATGGGGCTATTGACTCTTGACCTACCCTTCTTCTGCACAAGACAACTGAAAGCACATCAAGAAGACAATAAATGGCACAAAATAACTTTACTGTGATTTTAAAGCCATTCTGTCTTGTGAATCTGGTGAGAGAATCCATGATACATACAGTTTGGATGTCTCATACAGTTTGTATAAAAATGCAAACTATTCACTGGTAGTGTTCATACAAAGGGGGTTCAGATTAGGTAGCTGGGTATATTTTTATATCGTGAAGGTAAATTATTGCTTAAGCTGAAGCTTTTTTATATGTGAAGCCATTTTGTGCCGTGCATCCATAATCGCGTGTAAGCACAGTCATGTTATTATTTTCTGAGAGGACAATTTCATCTGTGAGTCCTTTGATTGTAGGAGACAGTGGCTGCAGGGTGATGTTGCACTCGTTTCATGGAGAACAGTGGGAACACCATGTGACACTCAGCAGCACCAGCCACAGTGAGGCCACCGTCAGGTCGCCCTCCACCCAGCTGAGTGAACAGCTAATACCTTCAGAACCCTCGACTCCTTACTTCCATGTCTCTTGCCTTCATTTCCTTCCCTCTTTCAGCCACATTTGGAACATTATACGGTTACTGGATGATATGACTCCAGCTTTTTACCCTCAGTCACCTGTTTCTCCATTAACCTGGTGCTTAAATGTCACCTGAAATAACCACTGTTCACTGCTTGCTCTCGGTGGTTCTGTTGGGTTTACTTTCTGTATAGTCATAAGATTTCTGCCTTGAATTGTAAAGCGCCTAGGAATAATCTAGAGATTATGATTGGTGCTATATAAATAAAGTTTGATTGAGTTTGATTGATTGCTTTTGTTCTGTTTTTGAGTGAGACAGCAAGGCCACGTAACTTTGCTTTTGAGTCACAGAAGATTTGATTTGGGTCGGCAAACATATCTGTATTTTAGGCATTAACATCTATTTGCAGCAAGATCATTTCTTTTCCACCCTGTTTCCCAAACGTTACCTCACAGTGTAAAATGTAAATAGAAATAGAATAAGAATGATTTTCAAACCCTTAAAACCCCATGTTTAAGTGAAAATAGCACACAGATAGCATCAAATACTGGGAATGAGAATTTAGTTTTGCTTTTTAATTACAGGCTCATTTTGTACTGAACTCCAACAACATGTTTCAAAAAAGTTGAGTCAACGTCATATTTCCCACTCTGTTGTATTCTTTCACTTAGACCAGGGGTTTTCAACTAATTTAGATCCGGGGACCACCACTATGACTAAGAAGCAACCTGGAGACCATTGCTGTTGAGTATGAGGATGGATGAAGTTTTTTTGCCAGTGTGGAAAATCCACTTTCACAGAGATATGTAGTTGGAAAAGGTAAAAAAAAAAAAAAACTGTTTACCACTTTTGTTGCAAGCTTTGACTGCAACTGTTTAACTCTCACCTCTGTCACAGGCTTTTTCCTTACTACAAACCAATCTATGATGGTGCTGGCTACACAGTGAAACTTTAAGGCCAGCGACCTTATAGCAATGCCTTCACAGACCACCAGTGGGCTGCAGACCACTGGTTGAACCCTGAGATTTAGAGTGTTTGAAAACTGTGGAAAACTGTGGAAATTTCATGAGGCAACAAACATTTTCAGCAGGTGCCAAGTCAGGACTGCATCAGACTCTCACTGCAAAGCCATGTTGTTTTAATACATGCAGAATGTGGTTTGACATTGTCTTACTGTAAAAAACAAGTCCTTCCCTGACAAGTGTTACTCCAACACCTATTGTGCAGCATTAATGTTAATGTTCAGAAATGTTAATAATTGATCATTTCTGTGGCGTATTATGTTAATGCTCTTGTTTTTAACATATTTTTTATTGTTATATGCTCATATTTTGTCTAGAATACAATCAGACTGTGCATACAAACTTAAAAAACATTTCAGTGTTACGTCATGATTTGACAACTATTGAAAAATGTGGATCACAACTTTGGGAAATACTGCCACACTTTGCTTGGCTGACATGCGCCAAGATAAATTCATCGATTGTGTTTGTGACTTAAATGCTGTACATTATTGTATAATTTAATAACTGTACAGTTTTAGTCTTTATTTTCCTAAGGGGTGATGAGACGATGAAGGCTGCTAACAGGGTTGCAGGGTCTCTATGTGCACAGTATGAGAGTCCCTTTGTATCCTGGTGAAGCTACAGGCCAGCCAGTTAGGGGTAGGGCTCCCTCACTACCCCCACCAACCCCCTTCCTCCCCCAACACCCCTTCAATGGGCCTCTGTGTCTTTACAAAGTATCACACAGCCGATTAAACGGAGGGAATTAGGAGTCAGGCTTAACCCACAACACAAAGAGAAACACATACGCATACATGAACAACACAGCAAACTGGAAATATGCATATAGTAGGCATACTGCCCTGCAAATGCAAAGTGCAGTATCTCTGCAAACAGTGAAACAGAAAATG
This sequence comes from Pseudamia nigra, assembly GCA_029823295.1. Classification (NCBI taxonomy): domain Eukaryota; kingdom Metazoa; phylum Chordata; class Actinopteri; order Kurtiformes; family Apogonidae; genus Pseudamia; species Pseudamia nigra. Next base: position 8,493 of record JAQQAE010005531.1, on the reverse strand, counting down.
ACATGAAAGCTTTTCAACTGCCCAGAAAACCATGCTGTAGTTAGATTTATGGCTTCTTGTATGGGTAAGAACCATGATTCCTGACCTTTGACCCCAAAAATACCATTACGTATGAATCTGGATGATCCCAAGCAGGCATATAAATATCCATATCTTCAACCTGTGTTCATATGTATTCATCCAACTTCCGTTGCTTGGTTGTTATGAACGGAGGTGGCTCTGAAGATTTAGAGCACCATGAAAAAAATATTGCTTTGGGCCCCACCAATTACAACACATTGAATGATTTCACATAAGACAGATGAGATGTGTGCAAGCCACATTTTACAATTTAATAGTTTTTATAATTATAACATTAGTACTATTTTTTAGAATGATTGGTACCTTACACCGCATGCTTTCTCATTTTAAGTTAATTTTGTTGCTTATTTTCCTCATTTTTGTTAATTTTTTGTGATTATTTCGTGTATTTCCCTTTATTTTGTTGCTCATTTTTGCTCCTTTTGTTTGTTTTTTCTTTCTTCGCTGTCTTGATTATTCTGCCTAGTTTTTCCTAATTTTTTTGTTATTTGATTTTTTTTCCCACATTTTTTTTGTTTATTCGTTAATTGTTGTGCATTGTCTTGGTTATTTTCATCATTTTTGCTGTATTCCTTGAGTCTTCAGTGGCGTCTGTCTAAAATTATCAACCAGGACAAAGAGTAGTCCGCTGTAACCTGACACAGACACACACTCACAACACCGGTGATAAAAATAGCCATGTGTGGGTGATAACAGCACAAATGCAAAGGCATATGGTGAGTGGACATCTGCCACATGGGACAGGGGACCACACAGATGCAGGTTATTAGTCCAATTTCATGGATTTGTTTTGATTAATATTTTTTTCTGTACAACAATGCAGAGGGTTTTTTAGTTCAAGACCCACAAAAAAGGCAATATGTCTTTTTTGTGGGCCAAGTTTTTCCCAAACTTGGCAAAATGATAATCCACAAAATAAACAGAATAATTTAATATTAACTTTCATAATAACAGAATAATAACTTTTAATAAAGATTGAAAAAATGAACAAAATCAGACAAGAAATGACAAATAGTCAGTAGAAACCCAACAGAAAAGGCTCCATGTCCTATTATCACTTCTTTTTTGTTTTTTTTTTTTACAAAAAATACATCCAAACATTGTAACATTTTAAAAATCTTTTCATGTAACGAGCATATAAAAAACGAGAAAACAGTCAGAGAGTGCAGACCGATGCCAAGCAGCTCATTTTCCTCCATAATGTGATTTACACCCAACATTAATATACCTACATCTATTTTATCTACATTGCTGGATTCCTTGATGACGAAAATATACCCATAGCATTTGGAATCACAGTCATATCATTATTAGTTCAATAGTTATTTTAAAAAAATCCATATTTCCATAATAGCAATTTTCCAGATCATCCCCAAAATCTAATCAATTGGTCCTTATGCCATTTCCAACCTATCCTAAAAATGGCATCAAAAGCCATATTGTGTGCATTTTGTGTTTCATTTGTTCCAGTGTAAAAAAAAAAGCATCAAACATTTCATAAAGCAGAACTAATAGAGCTTTATTCCAAGTGAGTGTAAAATATCATTAGTCATCATCATCACATGTTGAGGCTTTTGCTCCGGCTGTCGTTTAGAGGTTGTGTTGCTGTGCTTTGCTGGAAAACATTACACATAAATGAAAAATATGAAACACTAAAATGGCAGTCAACAAAAGAGAAAACATTGAACAGCTCTCATAGCATCAAACAAATATAAATAAGGAATGTAAAACTCAGTAAAGATTTGACCTCTGCTGTGCTTCTTGTGGAGGTAAACGGTTAAATACAAGTAGCTGGCAGTGCTGCATGCATGTGTCAAATAGTCACACAGAATAATTGAGTCACAACATAAATTAAATGGAATACAGGGAGTGAAAGGGACACCTAAAATAAAGACAGACATGAAAAACAGACATATAAACAGAGAAAATACAGCAGTTTCCAAAAAAAGAGTCACTGTATAAATGCAAATACAGACAGAATGTGATGAATTGCAATTCACTGAAAATCAATTGTTGGATATTATAATTTTTTATCACTTTATTGCATCACATCTTCTTTTAACAATGTTCTGTAAACGTGTGGGAACTGATGAGTCTGTGTTTTTGCTTCGTGTACGATTTCAGAAACAGTTTGTAGTCTCTTGACTTCTGAAATACCCGGCATCTCCTTTTTAGACACTGTCACTAAAGCTGGGGACACACTACACAACTTTCACAGTCGTTACTGATTTTTAAAAAACAAAGACTAAACACTGACTGACTGGTTTCAGCAGATTTATTACGACTGAAAGACTGGTGTTCACACATTTATCAACTGGATCACAGACCACATGATTTGTCAAACCCACTGAAGACACCTGAATGCAATAAACTTTTGCACAAATCCTTGCAAGACTGCCCATGTCTACAATTTCAAAAGGTAAACAAACATGGACTATAAATGGTTCACTGCTGTGGTTTGTGCTGCTATCTGCGAAATCCAAGAAGAAAAAACGCTGTTTGGATATTTCCACTACTTCCTGTTGTCTTTGTCTTCTGATGCTATAAATGGTGTCACACCTACTGTTTTTCGTTGACTGTTAGCAACATGCATTTGCAGTTGCGTTGGTAATCAGTACACACTACCCAATTACATCCAGAGCTGGCTCAAAATGTACAAACATGTTTGATTTACTGCGACTGAGGTCAGGTTGGGTCAATGAAAACTTTCAAACAGTGTTTTTCCCAAAATAGGGTGTTAAGTGAGTGAGTGAGTTATATTTATTTGTGTTGGATGCCAGAGTGTATGACTGCTTGCTTCGTTGTATTGTGCTGTTGACACACTTCACTATACATGGGTACTCAGTTTGCAAAGACTGGACCAAGTGCCATTCCAACAGTACACAAAGGGTGTGAACAGATTTCAGAGGGTCACTTACAAATCCTACAAAAAGCTACAAAACAGGCCACAATTTTCATTTTTGTGCAAGCCATACCCAGACCCTGGGTATGGTGCAGGCTAGTTTGACTTTCAGTGAAGTGGTAAGACAAACGGCCTGCTCCCAGCCAGCCATCAGGAACCTGGTTGAACACAACAACACCACTGGACAACAGGTTGAGTCCTGGCAGGACAATGCTTGGACACACTCTGCACACATTACAATGGCGCATGTGCAGGCGCAAGGGGGTAAATGTCTGTCATGGCCATCATATTCCCCAGATCTCAACTCCATTGAGCATCTTTGGGACTTTCTCGGCAGACGGATCAACAACAGGGATCCTTGTCCACAGAACAGGCTGCAGCTGATGGACATGCTCCAGAAGGAATGAGACCACATCCCTCAAAAAACAGGAGGGATTGTTCCAAAGCAGGTGTCTGAGCATTACCACCTGCATGTGCAAGTGAATGGGGGTCATATCCATTACTGACTCTTGTCATTTTGCCTTTTGCACTAGCTGTCTTGGTTGGCTGAAATTGGCAACAAGTATTTTTCTTTTGACAGCTTGTTTTGTTATTATCTTGTTTTCATGTAAATTGCAGGGTGACAAAAAAAAAATCAGGCTTTGAATCCATGACTAAAAAACATTCCACAAATCATAACCTGAAAGTTTTCAGTGACTGTTTACTTGTCTTCTGTACACTTACTGATTCAATCTTTATCCCTCAAACGTTAACAACCAGTGCCGTCTGGTCCAGACTCTGCCCAACTGCGAATTGTGTGTAAAATTGGGCAAAAAAAAAAATCTTGTAGTGTGTCCACAGCTTAACCTGTTGACAGTAAAACTGAATTCATTGTGAGATCTTTCACCAGGGATATCATTAAGCATTTCACAATATTTTCCCATCTTTTCTTGCAACTGTTTTGAAATATGTTGCCAGCATCAAGTTCAAATTGAGTATGTGACGTTCAAAACACGGTGAAACTGCTCAGTCTCAACATGTTGCCTCTGTGCAATTTTGAATAAAATATGGGGCTTCATTGTGATAGAAATCATCACATTCTGTTTAATATGTTACACGGTGACTCAACTATTTTTTGAAACGCGGTTATAACAGTCAACAAATTGTAGAAAACACAAACATCAAATAAAACACGCTGCTTCTTTGTTTAACTTGCATTCAACAAGTGTTATTCAGTACAAGGCACATTTTATATCGATGTTAGGCTCGGTTAAAACGTACAGTGCTGTCTGCCTGAAGCTCAGTCTCTGGCAAAAGCTTCTCAGTATTGGCTTTACATGTTGAATCTAATCTACAGTTAAAAGATTTCCATATTGAATACTGATCTATGTACACATTTTCAGTAACGTACAAAGAAAAAGCAGAGGCAGTGGTGCAGACTTTCAGTGGAAACAACATAACAAAGGTAAAAAGCATTTGACAGTGTTAATATTGGTTATGACGAGTGTTAATATTGGTTATGACGATACAAAAAACATTGGTGTTTTGTGTTTGTTGACACTGAGATCTACGAAAATGGATTATCCAAGTATAAATATCATCACTGTTCTCCTTGAATATATCATTTACTGACGGAAATCACTTCATATATCAGTGCTATTGTGGAAAAAACAGTTTGACATTGTTTTCAATAGGCCAATAGAAAAAAAAGTTGACACTAATAGAAATCATCTACATAATGATAGGTAGTTTGTGTCATGTTGGGAGAAACATCTATAAGATCAGTTTCTTCTTTACATGTAAAGTTTTGGTCTCAAAACTTTGGTCCTTCAATAAATACATCAGTATTCATTATTATACACTGGTCGTGTATTTTCCTGACAATTATAAGGGTATATGGTATACTAAATTATATATATGCTTTATTTACACAACTGAGCAGCATGATTATATGGCATTTTTCTTCCATGCATGTTTTGTTGTGTTTGCAAAAGGCATTTTAAGTGAATGCAGCACAATCCTTGAATCAAAGAGGGACAAATGTGCCAACAAAACGTTATTGTCAACTTGATTTCAAAAATTAATCTCATATCTGTTTGACGGTTCATTTTGCCTGAGAAGTGAAAGGGCCATGGCTAAATACACAGTTTGGCACTTCAGTACTTTAAAACTTAAGTATCTATTCATACTGCAGGTCAAAGTTTTGATCATTGAAGTAATATATTTTTTATTTTGATGTCTGCAATGGTCCCTGTTGGCTCCTGCCCCTTTTGTGGCTCATAATGTGCCTCTTCTGCTGCTTCACCTGACAGGGACACATTCGTTTACCTCACAACAACACTGCCAGTTTCAAGTACTAGAGGTTTTGCTGCTGTGAGTCTAAACCAGACCTCTTCTGATAACTGGGTGTTTTAACTTTGCTCCACCAAAATAATACATTCTCTGTTTCCTACAGTGTCTCAGCCACTCACTCCTGATCATCGGGCTGTGACAGCATTTCTGCAGCTGAGTAAGAGCAGAACAGGGTGTTTCCCTCACTGCCTAACCAGCCAACTCCCCCGGTGCCTGCCCGCTCCCCCCAGTCTAGACCAAGTTTGCCTCCGGTACCACTGCACCAAGGGTCTGACATGGAAACGGGGGCTGAACCTGCACCAGTGCCCTCAGGTCTTCTTATCTGTCATGGCCGCGACAGTGTGGTATAGACAGGCTGTTCCCAGTGGGTGGGGCTGTGTGACTGGGGTACACTGGCTGGGTCAGTGATGGCAGTGTACAAAGGCCTCTGAGAGGGCCCCATGTAAGAGAAAGCAGAGTACAACCCTGGGGCCTGGCTGGAGTGGGTGTAGTATGAACCCGAGGCCTGGTGTTCAGCATATTCAGCAAACTGAGCCCTGGAGGCCAATGAAGGGAAAGCAGAGCTGTAATGAGGAAGGCTGAGAGAAGTGTAGGTGACGTGGGATCCTGGTGAAGCTGCCTCTGCAAAGGGGCCCGTGCCACCACCAGACTCACTCTTGATCTGTGCTTTGGAGGGATCAGAGCCCAGAGGGGAGCTGTGATGTTGCTGTGGCTGTTGCTGCTTGGAGAGCCAGGCTGCCGAGTGTCCACTGGCCGCTGCCAGAGCTGAAGAGATACTGTAGGTGTACGAAGAGGCCGGGGAAGCTGCTGAAGCTGATCCTGCCCCGGCATTCTGCCCAACTCCAGGATGCCCATTAGGTGGCAGGTACTGGTCAAACTCATTAACATCAAAAGGTTCCATGTTGGCCATCACCTCATGGCTCATCTCACCAATGTCCACATTACAGAAGTCAATGTGGGGTTTCCCAGATCCTGAAACACCTGGGTTTCCCTCTGCTCCCATTGAGCCACGGGACCCCCCAGTCCCAGCACTATCCCGCTTTCCATCCCCTGCCTTCCCAGAATGAAGCTCTGTCTTGGGAGTTGTGGGAGGTGTAGGAGGACTGTGGCACTGATCTGCACAAACACAAAAACACATGTTAAAGCCAGTCCAGAGAACATGTGCCCAGTTTGGGATGACAAATCATGACCCTGAAATATGTATCTTGTATCATATTTCTTGAACCAATCATGGTGACAATATAATGGCACTAAATATAGTATCTCAAGCTGATCTGGATAGTTAATGGTGAATGGTCACATTTTAACAAAACTACAGGAAATAAACATATTTTGGAACAATTTTTAAAAAATAATCTTTGTGTTCCACCCTCCTTTGATTACTGGGTTACAGACTACCTGACAGGAAGACCACAAGCAGCACTGGAGCTTCCTAGGGGACCTTTGCTCCCTTCCTAGTTACATTTTACACAAATTGACTTGGATGTGCCAGCTGCTACTTCTGCCACAACTAGAAATACTCTGATGACACTGTTATGGTGGCATGTATCAAGAACGGACAGGAAGGGGAGTGCAGAGATCTGCCCAATGCCTTCTGTGACTGGAGACACAAAAACTGCCTACTGATAAACACCACAGAGTCCAAAGAAATTACACTGGACTTGCAAAGGTCTACAACCCCTTTTCAACCAGCCAACATTAGTGGAGTACATGTTGAGGTGGTGTTGGAACACTAATATCTTGGTGTATATCTGGACCACAAGATGGACTGGTACCAGAACACTGATGCACTCTATCAAAAGAAACAGTCACCTATTTTCCGTACACTCTGTCCTGGCTGGACAGACCTGTCAAAAAGGCTGGATCAGTGGTTGGAGGGAGGCTGAACTCACTGGAGGACACGTGCACACAGAAGAAGTTGGAGGGCATCATGGACAACTCAGACCATCCTCTTCACCTCACTGTGTCCCAACAGAGAAGCCGCTACAGCAGATGACTAACATGCCTACACTGAATGTTATAGGAGATCCTTCATCCCCACCACAACACCACGAGACGGTTCAACGCCACAGCTGATGGCAGACTGAAGCCTGAACACATCTTACTGATTTGAACTGATTTTTCTGTGGGTTTATCACAGTGAATTTCTTTTGAAGGGATAAATAAAGCTCTTATAGTCTGTCAATCGACCATTTTAAGCCGAAGCTGCAATGGCCATGTTGAATGTTCCTCTAATTTTTACAGTCACTATATTCTCAGTCATCATAAAATTGAGATAAAACCTACAAAAACAAATGTATAGATCAGATGGTGTAGGATGTATACATTTCACTGGACACACATCACCTGTTTTGTGTTATCATGTTTGGTTCTGGAGATTTGATGCAAAAATTAGTCATTTTAACCACAGTTCTATTTCTTAAAAACGTGCACCAAGTTTCATTTATAACTGTCAGCTGGACTAAGCTTAAACATTTACAATGAGATGTGTGTGGAAATGAGAGGGAGCCTGCAGCCCACCTGCCAAAGGGGACCCGGCTCCCCCACTGTGGGCCTCGTCCAGTTGGAGGCCCTTGTAGTGAGACTGGCTGTGGCTGACCTCACCCTCCGAGTGGCCATCGGCCTCACTTCCTGATCCAGAACCGATCTTTCCGTTCTTGCGGCGTCTCGGTTGATATTTATAGTCGGGGTAATCCTTCTTGTGCTGCTTCCTCAGCCTCTCTGCCTCTTCAATGAAGGGTCGCTTGTCACTCTCATTGAGAAGCCTTGGATAGAAACAGTACCACAGGTTGACAAGAAATCCTGCCATTATTAAATACATTATATTTAGGGCTGTCAAAATTAACGCGTTAATGCGAATTAAACCATTTGCATGATTAACTAGATTAAATATTTTAATGCATTTAACGCATGCGCAAGGCACAATAACTCAAAATCCCACAATAACACCCATCAGCGTGGATAAACCGCTGATTACTGATACAAAACTCAAAATTCCACAAAAAGGAAAAGAAAAAAGAATTTTGTGGCAAGTGGAACTCCACTGTACAAAATGGGGGTTTTATGAACACTTATCATTTATTATGTGTATTTGGTTACTGCTTGGTAAGAAGTGACCAGTATTTACTTTTGAATATGTTGCCTTAAATTCGGCTTGGTTGTCTTTCCGATAGCTGTTT
>JAQQAE010005530.1:0-17534 GCA_029823295.1 Pseudamia nigra | reverse complement strand
TAATCGTCCCAAGATATTTATAGGATTGTACACATTCGATGGTCTGACCTTTTAGTACGGTGACTTTGTGCCTGGGAATTTTCCTCCTAAAGTCAATAATCATATCTTTGGTTTTTGTCGTATTCAGCTGCAGTTAGGAATCGTCACACCAGTGAACAAAATCATCAACTCCTGGGCCGTGGCCCCTCTCACCGTCCTGGAGGAGACTGACAATGACTGAATCATCAGCATGCTTTATAATGTGTCTGTTGTCATGTCTGCTCTGACACATATTTGTGTACAGGACGAAGAGTAGTGGTGACAACACACACCCCTGAGGAGCGCCAGTAGAAGAGCACTTTAGGTCAGTCAATGTGCCACTGACCCTTACTCTCTGCGTCCTGTTGGTTAAGAAATCCAGAATCCACCCCACCAGATTATTGCTCAAACCAAATTGTTGCAGGAGCCTTTCAACTAAAATATGAGGTTGGATTGTATTAAAGTGCACAAATAAAAGCCTGGCGTGTGTCCCATTAAAATCCAGATGTTTTTAAAAGCATATTAAACAGAGTGACAGTGGCATCCTCCACTCCTCTGCGAGGCCTATGCAAACTGCAAAGGATCCGATGCATGCTCAGTTTGCTTTAGGACCTCACATCTGACCAGTTTTTCAAAAATGTTCATTAAATGTTTGAGATTTCAGAACTTCCAAAGTAGACACATTTTGCTTTGATGGAAGCTTTGCACACTCGTGGCATTCTCTCATCAGATTCATGAGATTCACAATTCACCTGTCAACTGTAAACTGTTCCAGGCAACTTTCTTGTGAATTTGGTGAGAGAATGCCGTAAGTGTGCAAAGCTGTCATCAATGTTAAATGTAGCGACTTCAGACAATGTAAAATATACAACCCGTTGTGGGTTGTTTAACACTTTTTTGTTTACTACGTCATTCATATGTGTTCTTTCACAGTTTGGATATCTTCACTATTAATGTACAATGACAAAATATAAAGAAAAAACACTGAGGAAAAAGGTGTATCTAAACCTTTTTTTTTTTTGCTGCTACAAAACCATCAAACACTGTGCTAAAAGTCTCGAGGAGGACCGTCCCTGGTTTCTGTGCCTAGTAATTCTAATAAACATCTGCTATAAACATTTGTTTTCCTTTCCTGGGATGGCCCCATAATCCAGGAAATGGGCGTTACTTAGTTCGTTTTCACCCCAAATAGTCTTGTAGACTTGGTACAACTGGGGACTGTGGTTCTTGAACCAGGGACGTTCAGGTTCCTTGGAAGGCAGGTTTGAAGTTCTGTGTTCAATTTTGACAGTGTGCGCCCAAAACTCAGCCTGTGGAGAAATGATGACTCAGATGAATAAAAGCAGACAAGGTTATCATGCAATGAATCTATTTGTTACCTGTATCAACTGAAGCATTGTGATACAAACCAGGCAAAATTACACCAATTAGGTTGCTGTGATAGAGCTAGGTGCTCTTCATCTTTGTCCCCTAATTAGTTATTTTCGTGGTGCAATTTTTCATAATTGAAAACGTCAGGAAAATGCATTCAGCACAAACAAAGCATGGCTAATTGTGGTGTGGAACAATGGCAGCCATGAGAAATGAATTAGCTCTGATGACATTATGTGTGTGTATAGGCGTATGGAAGCATGCATTGTGTGGACACAGATAATACGTAAGTGGAAGTGATACACTGCTAATTCGAAGATCATTCAGGCGTTTCTGTGTAATAACTCGGTGATTGCTTGCTTTTCATTACTGATGACCAGTCACGAGGGCAAGTCAAAGGTATCAGTGTCAGATTTAAAAGGTTTCTATGTCCATCCAGTAGAACTCTAAGGTTTTAAAGTCAGATTTCTTTATATAGATGAGTAAAAATTAATCAGCTGGCTTTAACTCTACACATTGCTCAAGTGAAATGAAACGGAGACTGTGTACCTATCCTATCCATATTATTAAATGATTTTGCACTTTTCACTTGTCCTTCTTCCAAAAGTCAAGCCCTTCTAAATGCATGTGTGAGGGACTAAGAGAAGCATGTAATAACTACTGTATGTCTTTCAGAATTAAGAATGTTACTACCTTCAACTCTGTCTGGGTCTGTCTGCACCTGTAACTTAAAATTTACAGCTACGGCTGCCTTCAGTTTGAAATTTTTATACAAAGTAGATCTCCACCACATCTCAGTCCACCTCAGTGATGATTCAGATCTCATTTTTTGATTACATCTTTGCAATGAATTCTCAACCACTGGACACTGCTGGGTATTTTGTGACTTTCTTGAAAATAAAAGCAGTTACTGTGTTCTAAGAACATACGCACATTTCCGTCTACCTATACTTGTTTTCATTATCAATTTAAACTTAAAATCTAATAAAAATACTCAGAAATGGAATAAACTTCAAAAAGTTACATGAAGGATTGGTCACACTTTAGAACAATGTACAAATATTAAACAATAATTTGTTGCTCATCAGCATAAGTATTTGTGCTGTACTGCCTCTTATAGGTGAGAGGTTATTGTTAGGGTTATTAAAATTCAATTAGAAGTGTTTTGTTCCCTGTTTTAAAGGTTTCTTTAGAGCAGTATATTGGCAAATGATATATGTGATTAACTGCAATGGAACAGATTCAGCAAATAATTGTATGCAATAATGTGTATGTGTGGAATGTATCAGCTGTTTGAAGAAATCTCCACATTAGAGAGAAAGCAACAAAACACAAATTAAGAGCTGCAAAAAGAATTGTCAGTCAAAGTTTTTGCAGATCATAAAATTCACATAAGAGCACAGCATTGTGCCTTTTTCTACATCAATTTCCCAAAAATGTTATAACATTCCTACTTTGCTGCACTCCTATTGCATTGAAATCAGCCATTATGTGAAGACCTTTGCTGTATCAGGCAAATAAGCAAGCTGCTCTTTGTTGTGGGTGCATGATGCATTGAATGTGCAGCAGCTGGATCCAAGCTACAGCAATATTGGATACTGTGAGCAATATTCTTGGCCGAGCTATAACCTTTGTAGCTGAGCTGAGTCAAATGTGGAAGTGTCAAATTCTTCCATGTCCACTGGGGGAGAGAGGGAGAGAGAGAGAGAGAAGTTCCGGGCATCACAGTTCTTCAGCAGCCTAGGACTATGCAGCAGAACTAAGGGCAAGTCAAGGATCACCTGACCTAGCACTAACTATATGCTTTGTCAAAAAGGAAAGTTTTAATCCTTGTTTTGAGTTGGTTGCCCAGGAGAGGAGCTTGGTAACTGGAGGCTCTATCTCCCAGTCTAGTTTCAGAGATGAGTTGGCCTGTACTCAGAGAGTGAAAAGTTCTGACTGATTTATAGAGAATAATAAGGTCTTCAATATAGGATGCGGCATGAATGTGAGTGTGAATGGTTGTCTGTCTCTACGTGTCTGCGATGAACTGGCGACTCATCCAGGGTGTACCCTACCTTCGCTCAAGTCAGCTGGGATAGGCTCCAGCAACCCCCCCTCCCCCCGACCTTCACGAGGATTAAGGGGTGGAAAATAGATGGATGGATGGATATAGGATGCGGCCTTATTGCTTAGGACTTTGTATGTTAAGAGGAAGATTTTAAATTCTATTCTAAACTTTACAGGTAGCCAATGAAGAGAAGCCAGTACTGGAGAAATATGATCTCCAGTAAGATCTTGACCTGCAGCCTTTTGGATCAGCTGGAGGTTGAGATGAAAGAAGGCTGTTTGGACAGGATGTGGACAGAACAGAGGACTGAGATGTAACAAATGAGACAGTGAACAGGAAATATTATGTCTCACAAAAGAATAACCGTCTCACAGAAAGAATGACAAGAATGCGTTTTTCTCTGAAAAACATTTTCAATGGCTCTTGAAAGATGAATAAAAATAATCAAAAATGCAGGGAACTTTTTCGTGAAATGCTGATGGGCAAAGAGTTAAAAGTAATGTGCCCGAAACTGGATGTTACTAAAGTGGAGAAATCTTATGCAGAGTCAATGGAATATGATGGAGGTACCAAACCACTTCCACAGAGGTGACTGGGGTTTGTGTCCTTTCATGCCATGTGTTTTTCTGCATTTCATACTGTGTTTTAATGCTTTCCAAGTTGTGTTTTTCAGCATTTTCAGTCCACCCTAATTCCAATCATTTTCCCCTAACAATGACCAATTGTTAATTTACTACCTAAATGTAATAAAACATGTGATGCACATTTCACATCGTGCTGCATCAGGAAATGGCACATCTTGGTGTCCTGGATGCATGCCAAAGTGTGCAACGTGTCACACACTAAAGACTGAAATCAATGTGTGAGGAGTGAGAATCGTTATATATTTTGGGGAAAATCTGACTCTATTTATCAACATGACCAAATCCTTTCTGATCCAGAACTGAGAGCATATTTCCATTCCATTTCTAAAGCTGTCATGTCTGATAGGTGTTTCTGACCTCAATTTTGCACATAGGAGCTTTAGGCATGGTATCACTGACCATATCTTTTTCATGGACCTGTTAACACTCAGTCTAATAACACTGACAGCAACTGAAAACATTAACTCTGAAACCACACCTACTTCACTTCAAGTAAATTCAGAAAAGTGGAAGCAGAAACATGATTCAAATTCTGGGTCAAGAGCTGATTAATAATCTATTTTTTTCTAGTGTATTCACAACATGGTGGATCAATGTAGTAGACATGACCTAAGGGGGTGAAGGTCTGCAATTTATGAATGTCTATGTCAGGTAACTGTTTTTCTGACATCCACAAATGTACACAGCCAGATGAATATGCTATATAGGAAAATGGTGGCTGTCAGAAAAACAGTGAATTGGCTTGTTTTGTTAATACCATCGAGAAACTTCCAAGCACTCACGAGCTGCTTTTAACCCTTAAAGATCTAGAGCATTTTGGGTTCCTGATATTCTTGTTTTTATTTATTTTTTCTTCACCTATTCTAGCAGTCAGTACCCAAGTGTCTTACATCATTTGATTCAGGAGAATGTCATGTTTCAGTCTGGTTTATTTGAAGTCCCAAATTTACACATGCATTACCTGTAAATAGATACATTCATCAGAATTTTGAAAAAAACATCAGTAAAAAAATGCTGTTTTTTCTGTTAGTTCAAACATAACCTCTGGAGCTTTGTGTTTTTGTATACTTAAAAAGTTGCGCCAAGGTGTTTTACACTTCCTAATACAGTTTTGTCCACATCAAACCTGTGCTAATAAAGTTACAGCCACGTATTATAATATTATCCCAGGTCTTTTTCAGTGAAAAGACATCTGTATTCCAATATTTTATTTACTGACCATGTAGATGTGTCTAATAAAGTTCGGAGAATAAACAGACTGGTTATTATTCCGTAACAGAAGACACTGGAGCAAATGTGACTGCTTTTAAAGGAAGTATAGCTGAGTTATATTTGATGAGCTATAATGTTGTTTTTCACGCCAATTTTCCTTGAATCCCTTTTATCATCAGTCTAACTTTGATAACCATGGTATTATGTTGACTCATGTTTCCACACAGTCATTAGTTGGTTGAGTGGATGATGATGATGATGCATCGCTAGCCTGGTAATTAACTTTTAAGTCAACCAATGGAGGCATGGAGGGTGGGACTGAGTGTCTACAACCATTGCCGGTTGGCTAAGAGTGAGCAAGTATGAGCATTTCCTTGATGATCCAAAGGCAGTGATGTTTGTGTGCAGACTATGGAGGCCCTGAAGGTTCAAGTGAGACATATGTGGTATCTTTCAAATGTTAGCTTTTTATGAGTTTTTAAATCATGTTGATATGGCCAGTGGTTCAAAACTTATTAAACATTTTGCAACAATAAGTATCTTTAGCCGCTAGCGTCTGTCTAGGTGTCACTAGACTGATTAATTGGTGTGAATATATAATCAACACTAATAGGATATTTTACAGCAGAAGTTGCTGCTGAGGCTCATAGCTACTTCCCAGGCTACACATAGATACAGTATGCTATTTTGGCTCTCTCTGTTTCCCACATTCTTGACTGACAGGGTTTGATGTATTAATGGCAGATGATGAAGGGAGGTGTAATCCTGTTGCAGTTGATCACAACACACAGGTCTCAAGTCAGTTCAGGTTCAGGTATGAGGGCATGCACCACCCATATGGCACTTTCCTGCATCCATATGGCAACTCCACTTCCATGTGGATATCCTTGTCACTAACCAGGACTGGATCAACCCTCAATGTACCCTTGCAGCTGTGCTAATCACACTGACTGAGGTTGCCCCCCGCATGCAGCACACCAAATCCAGAACAAGTAGAAAACAAAGTGAGCAAACTGAGACACCACATAAGAAGGAGACCCCTGAGGGAAGACGCTAACATACCTATAAGGATCCTGAAAGAGTTTAACATGTCAGCTGCTGAGATGGAAGAAAATGTGCATACAGCAACTGTTGACCAAGTCCTCCACCAGTCAAAGCTTTACAGTAGAATGACAAAGGAAAAAAAAAGATTCCTTGTAGAGTTCACCAGATGTTATGTGCAGACTCCACAGTCAACTAGAAGAAGGTTCTTACATCTGGTGAGGCCAAAAGTCAACTTTTTTCCCCTCAGACTGTACATCATCATAACCAGACCATCTTCACTGTGAAGCATGGTAGTGTCAGTATAATGCTGTTGGGAGGCATCTCTGCTGCAGGCCCTGTAAGGCTCGTAATGGTAAAGGGTTGAAGGAATACAGAAAAAAATATAGGGAGATATTAGAGGATAACTTGATTCAGTCTGAAAGAGAACTATAACATGGGAGATTTACTTTCTAGGATGACAGTGACCTGAAGCTTAAAGCAAAAACTGCAAAGAAATGGTTTAAAGATGACTGTGGATGTTCTGGAGTGGTTAAGTCAGAGCTCAGACCTCAGTCCAAGAGAATTTCTGGCTGGACTTGAAACGGACAGTTTGCTCCTGATCTCCAGCCAGTGTGACAGAGTTTGAGCAGTTTTACAAAGAAGAATAAGTAAATATTGTGGTGTTCAGATGTGCTAGGCTGACTGGCTCCTACCCATACATTTACAGAATACTGACTTCAAGTAGATGAATATGTACAGTATGCAATCACTTATTTTTCATTACATATTTTCAAATAATTGACATTATTTTGTACAAATCTTTTTTCATTTTGACAATAAAGTGTTTTTTTTTGTAAATTCTTGCCAAAAAAGGCTGTTTTGTATTGACAGTGATGCTGTTTATACTGCATTGAAAGGTGAAAACATCCAGGAGCGATGAATACTTTTCAAGGCACTGTACATGTTAGGAGGAAGGGTTGGGGCCAGGGATAGACAGAAAACAGGAGCACAGCATGAAACAGGCAGTGCATGAAGTGGGGCATAAACATGGGTCTCCTGAGTGGAAGACAAAGCTTTTCTCCTTCCTCTTAAGTGTCTCTGGCACTCAACCATGGCTGGGTGTCAGCATGCCCCTCCTTGTCCCATCTGGCAAGTGTAGCAAGGTGTACCCTGTAACTATATGCCACCATGAAAAAGGTGCATATAGTACATGCTATTTGGAAGTAAAATACCATGCTATCTGTATATGATAGAGTGAGAATTGATTCGCCTACAGGAGTCAGCTCCGGTCTGCATGTCTTATGTCTTCTTTTTGATATGCACTTATCTTGTGACATTTATTCTGAAATGCACACATAGGCCTGTAGCCTTGGTTTCAGATTAATACACACAAATAATACTCTCAAATCTCTGAGGGCACAGTCGGCTCTACACAGCCACTTCATATGATCAGTCAAAGGATCATATTCACAGTGTTCACAGCTTGACTTCTTTATTTTTCTACCTTCAAACCCTTAAATCAAAACATCTTTTAAAGCACCTCTGATAGGCATCGAGGCATGACATGACTATGCAGTGGTACCATTTCCACCATATTTCTGCAGGGTGATTTTCATGCAGCATTGAAATGAAAAGAAAACATCTATAGTACCTGGACAAACTGTGCCTGAACAGATTGTGTTCTCCTACACACAGAGTACTCACAGGCCAGACAAGGCTGCGTGGAGGTTCATTCCAGCTGTCACTTCAGCTGTGCGAGCATATCGACTATGCCTCGACCTAACCTTGTCATTTCCCCCATTTTGCCCACCACAGTTGGCCCTTCTCCCATTTTACACTCTCAGGGGTTAAACGCACGTGGCCTTTATTCAATCTAGCTCTTGATCATGCAGATAATGACTTTAGGGAGCTAGTTAGGCCGAGGGACATGTGGAGGCTCTGTACGCGTGACAGCCAGCAGACGGGATAAAGAGACCATCGGCCCTGCCAGGATGACAAGCTGAGGGCGTTCATATTCAGCAGGCAGCCTCTGCTAGATAATCTGTATCCAGCTAAAATACAAAGAGTATGTGGGCAGGATAAGACAGTGTGCTGTTTAACAGAGCACAGTATGTGTTCGAAGAGGCTAACCAAGGCTGCAGGGATGACGTGGAGGTTTTGCTATGCTCTAATGATGTCACATGTAGTATTCAGAAATGCTGGTCAGGGCAAGGTCAGCCCTGCTCTTTATGACATAAAAAAATAACGACAAATTCATACATACTGTGGTGTACAGTAGTGCAGTAGCTGTCCCTGAGTTTGCAGTTGTCTACAGTAGGCTTAGCACATGAACTGCAATGGAGATCGTCTCCTGTAACGTTACAACCAGGCCAAACTGTTCTGACATACACTTGTGTTAACTCTAAAATGTCAGAGCAATTTTATTCTTTTTCTCTCTCTGTCTCCTTTTATTTAATGCCCTCTTTCCTTCCACTGCTGCCACCAAGCGCTTTCTTGTTTGTATGGGAAATTTTAGCCAGATGCTGAGTCTCCAGAGATGAGACAATTTCCTTTTTTCTGACACTCAAGTCCCCCAGTCAACATCTCTCACTCTAAATTACAGACAGGCATTATCAGACCTCACTCTCATTGCCAGCCCTAATCACAGAGGGAGAGAAGAGGCTAACTTGTGCATAAGGAAGGAAAGTGACTGTCAAGTGGAGTGCAAGACAAGCCAAATGAGGCCATGTTTCTACTTAAAACTGAAGCTGCTTGACACTGAACTCTTTCTTTTTCTCCACACCTGAAATTAAGTGGAAACCTCTTAATTTGGGATTGGATTAGAAAAAGTAAGTATCACACTTAGTAGATCCTTTCATCATTCTAATATACGAGATCTGCATAACTTCACAGATTTTATCGTTTGTATTTTAAACTCATTTATAGTTTGGCTGAAGTTCTTTTCATTTGTGGATTACATAGTCTGACCCTTCATCAGTTCAAGACAACTGTCTTTCCATTGCTTCAAGCTTGGAAACCTTACACACATCAGGAAGATGTGAAGATCAAATATTCTTCTGCCATCAAATTCGTTACATATGAGGGGTGCTCACAAAGTTTATACAAGTGAATTTCCTTTGCATTTGACCCCTCTTCCTGCCATAAATTATGGAAAAAACTACTGTATGACTACTATTCGAAGGGTGCAAATTTGAGGTAGATCCAAAAAAAGGGGTAGGATCGGTCAATCAGTGTTGGCTTTGTAGACAGCTATCAGCAAATGATTTCACCAAGCAGCAACCTCTATGAATGAACCAGTAGCTTGATTTGAAACTGTTAATAACTGCAGTAAGCCCAAAAGGGAGTCAGTCCTTGTAGCGTCCCAAGTTAAAATTGGCCAGAATTGGAGCAGAAATAAACATGTTTACAGCCTGGTACACACATTTTTTTTTTTTTTTTGTCTCAGTGTGTATGTGTGTTTCCACCTCTGTGTATGCGTACGTGTGTTTGGGTGGGGATTACATAATTCAGCCATTTAGATGATCCAGATGGCAATAGTTGTACATAACAAAGAGCACAGAGGCTTTGATGGATATATGTATCCGAGCCAGAAGCTTCATTATTTCATTCATCCAGCCTCAGCTCCATTCACACTCCACCTCTAAGTCCATTTTGGATCAGAGTGAGTAGCCAGTGGTGCCAACATGATGATGCCCTCCTTATTTGAGCTTCAAACTGCCCCTTAACAAAACTGTGGGTGACGTCACCGAAGTTGGCGGTATACTGGAGAGCTCCGTTCTGTTACATGTGCATGTCCATTCAACATTTGGTTCTGTATTTACAAAGTTCCTGAACCCAAACTAACCAAACTTGGTACATGGGGTGTCTGGATAGGAGAAGGGTTACTATGGCAATTGACACATAATTTGCATATTATTTACATATTAATTACATAACAGCGTTCATAAAATGAAAACCTATTTTGACCTACAGACATAAGAAAAGAGTAGAGATAGAAGAACAAACACAGACACTGGGTCACGCCCACAGACATTGGACTGATCCAGAACTAGCAAACACACAGCTGGGACATCAGAAGACCTAGAGACCTAGGGCAGAGGGAGGAAGCACAAAACTACAGGGAAAATTATTATCACAGTATTGCAAAATATAAAATAAGACAGTAAGACGATACGAAGGGGGGTAGAGAGAGACAGAGAAAGAGAGGCGACTGGAGAAGTGAGAGATAAAAAGAGAAAAGGAAGATGGAGAGAGAAGTAGAGAGATGGTGGGAGAGAGTGAGAGAGAGAAAAGGAGATTTTGCAAAGTTAAAAGTTTTGGAAGAGTTAAAAAGGGGATAAAGAAAGAGGTTGAAAGCAAAGCTCAGTGCATCACTGTCTCCCTGCAGCGTAGGACTGTGCAGCAGAACTCAGGGATGATTAAGGGTTTTCCTGAACTAGAATGTATATGCTTTGTCAAAAAGGAAAGTTTTAAGGCTAGTTTTAAAGGTAAAGTGTGTCTACATCCCGCACCTATATTGGAAGTTGATTCCACAGGAGAGGAGCTCGGTAACTGAAGGCTCTGCCTCCAAGTCTAGTCCTAGAGATTCCAGGAACCACAAGTAGACCTGCAGTCTGAGAGCAGAGGGTCCTGATTGGTTTGTAGGGAACAATAAGGTGATATAGGATGGAGCCTTGTTGTTTAGGGCTTTATAATTTAAGAGGAGATTTTAAATTCAATTCTAGACTTTGCAGGTAGCCAATGAAGGGAAGCTAATATTAGAGAAATATGATCTCTCTTTCTGACTCCAGTTAAAACTCATGCTGTAGCGTTTTGGATCGGTTGAAGACTTTTTATGTCTTTATTTGGACATTCTGTCAATAATGAGTTATGGTACCGTAATCCAGCCTAGACATAACAAATGCATATATTCATTTTTCTGCGTCCCCTTGGGACAATACATTTCTGATTTTGACAATATTACAGAGGTGAAAGAAAGCAGTTCTGGACATTTGTTTTATATGAGAACTGAAGGATAAATCCTGATCCACAATCACCCCAAGTTCCTCACACCTGTACTGGGATCTACTGAAATGTTGTCTATATTAAGGAAGGCATTAGGGAGGGTACTCCTTAGATTCATTGGGCCAATAATCATAACTTTGGTTTTATTTTCGTTCAGCAGGAGAAAGTTAGAAGTCATCCAGGCCTTAATATCTTTTAAACAAGCATAGAATTTTGTTGAAGTAGTATGTAATACATCCGGTTTCATGGAGAGATACAGCTGTGTGTTTTCAGCATAATAATGAAAACCGAGGCCATGTTTTCTTATGATGTCACCTAAAGGCAGCATGTAAAGTGTAAAAAGTATTGGTCCCAGTACTGAGCCTTGTGGAACGCCGTAACCAACTTTAGATTGTGTGGATGACTGGTCGTTGATATGTACAAACTGAAATCTTTGTGTGAAGTATGATTGAAACCAATTTAGCTCGGTGCCTTTAATCCCAATAGAGTGTTCTAATCTGTTTAACTTTTAAGTTTATGGTCGATAGTGTCGAAAGCAGCACTAAGATCCAAAAGTACAAGTACTGAAACTAGTCCATTATCTGAAGCAAATAGAAGATCATTAATAACTTTCACCAGTGCACTTTCAGTGCGTCGTTGTTCTCTAAACCCTGACTGAAATTCTTCAAACAGATCATTTCTGTGTAAATGCTGTTTAAGTTGTTTAGCAAAAGTTTTTTTCAAGGACTTTAGCTAGAAATGGTAGGTTAGAGATGGGTCTATAGTTACCTAAGTCACCTGGGTCAGAGTTAGTCTTTTTAAAGATGGGCTTAATCATAGCGGTTTTAAAGGCCTGTGGCACATACAGTAGCCTAATGTCGGAGACCAGTTTATGAGATACAAAATAGTACTGTCAGTTAAGGGAAAGACATCTTTAAATAATTTAGATGGGATGGGGTCTAACAGACAAGTGTAGGGTTTTGCCGAGTTGATTATTTTAGTTAGTTCTAACAGATTAGTACATGAGAAGGAGTCTAAGCGTATACGAGTCGAGGGCTCTGCAGATACTGTGTTAAATGTAACTATGGGAGATGGTGGGGAGGTACTGCAGATTTGTTCTCTAATAGTCATAATTATGCATATCATACTGACTTTCAATAGTTAGATCTTCCTGAATCCCCAAGTATACACACATCAGATCTAAAGATAATACTGTATATTTAGGGTGAATATTCAGTATTTTGGATACACTTTCCTTGACTGCATACTCTCCATCTGTGGTACAACAACGAAGAATTTATATAAATACTGCATGCAGATTTACACATTGTACTGCATCGCTATTTGCACATTTTATCGAGCGTACCATAACAAAAAAAAACCTTAATTTTGATTTCATGCCTGTGGTGGTGTTACTCCCTGCTTCAATTTTTTCAGGTTTCTTATGAATTTACTTCCTGCTGTTCTGTTGTTTTTCTCTGTGCTCACGCTTATTTATTGTCTAATCCCATTTCATTGTTCCTTCTATTTTAATTTTATTTTTGCTGTCATGTTTGCTGCCAGTCTGAACTTATTTTGATATTTATGCCGTTGTTTATCACCATCTAGTATTGTCTCTCAGCGTGAAGCGTCTTTGTTTGTCTAAACGTCATGTTTTATCTCCTCCTCCATGCAAAAATATGGTCCTCCAAGGTTATGCTTGTAAATAAGAATTTCTTCTCTTGCATCTTGCATGCATACAAAAAGAAGATTTGTGTATTTGTACACTTCTAATTGTCCTTGAATGGAACTTGACAAAGACAAGAGACAAATCACCTTCATAAAAAACAAAAACAGTGATGTCTCATTTGTTACTGTGTATTCTACAGATAATTCCTCTTTTTCTCTTTCCCAAAAAGAAACTTGTCATGTCTAAAGACCTAAAAATAAGCATTTAACATTTACAAAATAATAAAAATGAACAGAATAGTCCATAAAACAAACAACAATCAACAAAACAATACACAATATGGACAAAAAATGAACAAAATAATCCAGAAAATGAACAAATTATCTGTACCTTCTACCACCTTGAGTGGATTTGTTTAATGATACAAACCCACTCAAGGTAAGTATGCAGAACCCTGGTCCTATTAAGTGGTCAAAAGGGACAAAACTGAAATAAAAATTGCAAAATAATGAACAAAATGAACAAAATTGTCAAAAAAATAAACAAAAATGCACAGAATATTCCACAAAATGAATAAAATAATCCTAAACATTGACATTAAACATAAAAAAACAATGCACAATATGAACAAATGAGCCATGTAGTAAAATGAACAAATTGGTCAAGAAAACAAACAAACCATCTACAAAGTGAATGAAAATGAACTAGAAATTGACGAAAAAAAAATGAGAAGAGACACGGACAACAGGGTAATCGACAACAAAACATCCAAAAAATGATCAAAAATGGGCAAAATAAGAAAAAATTTAAATTTGAAAAATAATCCAAATCAAAATAAAACCAAAGTAAATGAAATGAACAAAACTGACAAAACAATGCACAATATGAACAAATTAACATAAAATTAATGAAATAATCCAGTAAATCAATTCACTACCTACAAAATGAACAAATCTGAACTAAGTTGACAAAATAATCCACAAATGCATATAAAATCAGCCAATAATAGTAAAATTAACAAAAATAATTAACAAATTCACAAAAATGGACACAATAATGCAAAAAATTAGCAAACAGTATCAGCAATATGATCATAAGTGATTAAAGATAAAATAAAATCAATAAAATTATGAATAAATTAGTCTATTGTTTTATAAGAATAAAACAAAACACAATATGAAAAATTATCATAAAATGAACAAAATAATCCAAAAATGAACAAACTACCTACAAAATGCACCAAATTGAACTAAAAGTAAAATTATGAACAAAATTGATGAAGTTAATCAAGAAATGGACAAAAACGGACATAATAATCCACAAAATGAACAAAATGATCCATAAAATTAACGGAAATGACATATAATCAAGAGTTGAAAAACAGAAAACCACAAATATTGACAAAATAATGCTCAAAGTGGTCATAAATGATCAGAAATTAAAATAAAGTGAATAAATGATCAAGAAGTGAGACAAAATAATGCTGTAAAAATTGATTTATCAACTCACAAAATCAACAAAATAATAAGCAAAATGAATGAAGTAATCAGGAAATGAACAAAAATGTAATAATATGATAAGATCAAACATACGTACAGTGAACAAAATGAATAATGTACAATAAAAATCAATAAAAAATGACAAAATGCTGAATAACATATTCAAGAAATGGACAACACTGGACAGAATAATCCACAAAATCTCGACTGTGGCTCCAGAACAAGGCCCTTAACTCCCCGGGCGCTGCACAGTGGCTGCCCACTGCTCTCTAGGGACGGGTCAAATGCAGAGGTCAAGTTTCATGTATGTGTCAATGTGTATATATGACAATAAAGGTAAGTTAACTTTAACAAAATTAACAGAAATTAATATAAAATCAGCAAAAATGATAAATAAGTTGAAAAAAATTATTAAGTAATGAGCAAAAACAATTCACTAAATGAACAAAAACAAAATCAAACTAAAATTAATCAAATTAATAAAATATGTTGCTCCACAACCCATTTTGGCTGCTGATCCTGTGTTTGGGAAAGTCATAACCAAATGTTCAGGATAAATGCGCCTCTGTTTTACTGCATCAGTTTGAGCCCAGGAGATGTGTTTCATCGGAAGTGGACCATATGTTGCTGTCTGATGACTTCAGTTTTTCTGTGAATTCACAGATGAAGATATATGTCCCTGGAGACTCCATGCTTGTTTTGCTTCTGTATATGTGTGGCTGTGCCAGAGTCAGAGTGTGCACCAGAGGTTCACCACAGCTGCAGCGTTTACCCCGGCCGACACAGGGGAGCGTCACCCAGAGCAGAACGCAGCGGACTGCCAATGTGCCACAGCTGTGGCCATCTGCACGGTGAACCGGCGTTCTCCCAGGAAACGAGGCACTCTGCACCCAGACCCATATGGGACATGGCATATCTATGTCAACCATGCATGACCACATCTTGTGACTTGGGCTAAACACACAAATGAGTGTATGTGCATCTGAGCAATCTGAAGTGATGGTGATTGCTCATTTGAGCGACCTTTTTACTCATCATTGGTTAACACACTTTTATGTTTACTTGTTATTATTTTGGTTTTTTTGGAACACACTTTTGTGAAATTCTCTTCTGATGCCAGTGTTATTTTCTGTGTGATCATTTTATTTTGGTTCCAATTTATTCCTCTTCTTGAGCCCAGGGACAAAGAAATTTGATTTTATTGCAACTGCCATTATAAATAATAACATTATGTTTTAAAGGAGAAAAATAATGTTTCATGCCTTTTCTATTACAAAATAAGTCTGGAGGCTCATATTTTAAAAATCCATTGTATTTGAAGGCTCAATGATATGAAATAAAAAAATCTGTGAAAATCAGAATCTGCTCACTTGTAAGAAATCTCTACAATAAGATGGGCAGCAGCACAAACAAGCTGGATTTTTGTGATCTGAGACCTCACAAGTTATAAAATTTCACAAGGTCTAAAATTTAAAACATCACAAGTTAAAACCAGCCATACCCATTTGTCAGAATTTGATGCCAGGTCACTTTGAGAATGACCTGCTGTTCAGCCAATACAAGCATTTTCCAGTGCATAGTGGGCAGGTACAACACTTTTTAATCCAATCAGAGCATGTGAAGCAGGGTTAGAAAAAGGCCCTCAGAAAACCAAGGAAAAACTAAATTAACACTTACTCTGTCACTTATTTTTGCCCAGTCCTTTACAGAAGTCAGACAGATATACTGTACATAGATTAAAGTGTTATAATATGTGACCTTTTAAACTCTCAAAATTCTCAGTAAACGACTCAATCTGTTAATTTCCTCAATCCATCCCCAGGACCACTAGACCCTTCTGAATGTCAAAACCATCCTGGTATCCTGGAGTAATGTATGAAAGATTCTACCTGATGGAATCCATGGCACAGACAAACCAGCTGTATGCAGACATGGTAAAAAGAAGCATCTGTGTTACTTTGAGCTGAAATTTAAAGGACACATTCTAGGGTATGCCAATAATTCTATTTACTTGAGAATCTCATGCTGCTGACTAGTAAAGAACAGACACCAACCAACCACGTGACTGTGTGAGTGAAATTAAATCTATTATCTGATTGATGTAAAGTGAATATCAAGTTTTCTTTCAGTGTCCTATCTTAGTTGAAGTACTAATAATTTAAACCACAGTAATACTATTCACTGTTTCAGGTCCTCTTTAAAAATAGCAAAGTTTTTAGCCTTGGGAGAAAGAGAGCATCAGCTTTAGATGTTATTGGTTGATTTATCGTTTTTAGTAGATGTTAGCATCTTAGATACGTACAGGTGGGCACCTACTGTACTACACTTACCAGTAGGCACAGAAGGAGATTATCATCGACTTGAATGGTTAATAATGCTACGCAGACAGAAAGCAACAATCGGTTACTGTTTCATTAAGTTTAGGCATAAAACTACTTGGTTGGGGGTAAAAAGAAAAGAGATTTGACCAAGGTATAAATAGACAGAAAAACACAAAATCAAAAAGCATGAAACATACCAAAAATAGACTCACAGGCCACTTTATTAGGTCCACCTTGCTTGTACTTGGTTGGGCTGCCTTTTGCCTTCAGGATAGCCTTAATTCTGTGTGGCCTAGATTCAACAAGGTGCTGGGAGCATTCCTCAGAGATTATGGTCCACAGTTGTGCATTTTAAAAGTCTGAACTGAACAAAAACTCAAAGAAACATATAATCCAATTGTTGCTAATTGAATCTTTACCATATTTGCATTTCCAATTGGATTTCTGATGTTCAAATCAGATTTCAAGGTATCTTTCACATGCAACACCAAGGATGACGTTCAGTCCAGCGTGCAGAGTGAATCCATGTGTTCTGTGCTGTTGCTAGCAGAGCGCTGTGGAGGTCAACATGGAGAACAACAGTCCATGGACAGATGCCAAAATAATTTGTCTTCTGGCACTTTGGGGACAGTTTCTGTCCAAGGGAAGCTGGAAGCCATCACCAGCAGAGCTACATATGTACTGATGCCTACATTGTTACCCAAGCAGAACCAGGCAGAGCGGTTGGCCCTGACCCCATAGGGG
>JAQQAE010005529.1:0-17534 GCA_029823295.1 Pseudamia nigra | reverse complement strand
CCTAGAGATAATCGGCGATTATGATTGGCGCTATACAAATAAAGATTGATTGATTGATTGATTGATTGATTGATTGAGATTCTAATAAGACTGCAAAGAAAGTAACTAGAATGTAAATAAACCTTCTAATAAATTCTGAATGATTTCTTATTTCAAGCATATAGTTCACCTTTCACAGTACAACATGTTTCTGTAAGTGTTGGAAAAAGTAGATAAGTGGTCTTATGCAAATATTAATGGTGTCCGAGACTTTCATATATTATTAGATTTGTGTTAAAGCTCCAGTTGTTGATATTTTTGCCATTATTGAGGAAACATTTCATAATTATACAAATTGTAATGAAAATTATCTGAATGTAAATCACATGTGACAATTAGGAAGGACTAAAAGCTGTTCACATTTCACAGACTCAACTCTAATCTGTGGTTCTTGGAAAGGTGGCAAAAGTTTTTCATAACTGCATGATATATCACCAGAACATCTATATTTATATTTTATTAGTCTGTTGCTACACACCCTCAGGGAAGCGCTGAAGAAAAGGGGTGTGTATGTTCAGATTCTGGTGTTTCGTTTTGTTTTTATTTGGCACGTGCGTCTTTAATAGGTAGGAGAAACACATGATATTTAGAAGTTAATAAGAGTCCTTGGCATGCAGGTACGTAGAAGAATATTTTGCAGGTCAGATTCTAAAATATTGAGGCTCCCTGCCAGATACAAGCCCGTGTTCTGCTGTTTCTCTGAATCCTTCTCTAACACACAGATGTCCTGCTGTTTGTCTTCCTCCAGCTGGTCAGGAGAATCTATAAGGGAATCCCCCTGCAGCTCAGAGGAGAGGTGTGGTGTTTGCTCCTTGATGTTCCCAAAATAAAGGAGGAGAAGAAAGACTTCTATGAGGTAAGAAACTGGGATCTCAATGCTGAAAACTCACTGCAGCAGTTTACAGTCCTGCTCTCCCACACCAGTTTACAAAATCAGTGTTGCAGCTCATTATGGCTCAAACCTCATAAAGATTCTAAACAAATCCGCCTGCACCTCAGCTTTATTTAATTTCACTGGGCTTCACTGTTACTGTGAGCGAGATGTAGGTTTGAAAGTGTAGTTGCGGTTTTGTGAGTTATGTTTCTGCAAACTTTGAAGTACTTGTCTTCTGCAGGGACACAAACTTTGGATCTCATTAGAAGGCTGTGCTGTCTCTGTTAATATATCCCTGCCTTCAGTCACTGGGGTAATGATGAGTCAAGGCTGTAGTTAAATAAGTACAAACTGTGGAAGAGAAATATATGTCAATACAAGTCTGTTCTTCATGATTTATTCTGTATAGAGCCCAGTTCTGATGGACTGAAGGTTACCATGTTTTATTTAACTTCAAAAACTAAAGAATGTTCATATTCAGGTAGATATCAACAATAGGGAGTAATAGGACACATTTGTAAATCTTGTTGGACTGAAATATCTGTGGCTTTTAAAACCTGAAGGAATTTTCATCAGTGAAGTTAAACCTGTGTAAATGCAGTGCTGGTAAGTGTCATATAATCCATGTGTAGTGTGTTGTAAGTAGCTTAAGTCAAGGCCTGTCCACACGAAGGCACATATCATATCTGTGTTTTTTTGGTACGATTCTCCCCCCTGACCTGTTCTGTTTTTCCTGATCATCTTCAGAATCTTAAGGCCAGAGCCAGAGGACTCTCCCCTGATATCCGGCAGATTGATCTGGATGTAAACCGCACCTACAGGGACCACATCATGTTCATGCATCGCTATGATGTCAAGTGAGCACTTCCATAATGCATTACACACACAGAGGACTTGTCAGAGTTCCACACATGCAGGTTATATTACTCACTGATCTGACCGTGTAAATGTATGAAATCAGGAGACTGACATGAAAGCATTCAACAGCATGCAGTGGAACATGCTGACACCAAATACGAACCCCAAATGTCTTTCCATTTGTTGATTTTCAGATGAACTTAGATAAAGGTTAATAGGACAGCATACAGCATTTTGGACAATTAGAAAAAAACATTTACTGTATTTTCCAGATTAAAAGTCGCATTTTTTTGCATAGTCTGGTGAGGTGAGAGACAAATACGTCGGAGCGACTTGTATTTTGAATAAATTCGACTATAGGGTGTTTGTCACACTGACAGCCGCTACAGGAGACGAGCCACGAGCTCTCCCTTCTGGCGCGCTGCGTGTTTGACGCGTGTTCTCCGAACAGATGCGACCTGTTCTACAGAGCGACTAATACACGTATTTTTTCTTCTTCATTATGCATTTTTTGGCTCGTGCCACTAACATACCAGAGCAACATATCACCCGGAAAATACGGTAGTCATTTTCATGTCCATATGTTGTTAAAAATCTGCAGCAATTAATCAGCTGGTTTAGGGAAATTCTATACAGTATCACTTCTCCAACATCCAACCATTCTCAAACAATCAATCAATCAAGACTTTATTTCATTTTGTAACAAACAAATCTGGAGGGCATTTACCTGAAATCATAAATATATAAAACAGAATAGAAACCCAACAGATATTCTTCATAATAAATACTCCAAAAGGAAGGAATGAAAGGATCGTTATTAAAAGAGCAACATATGTAGTATATAAAAATATAAAAAAGGTGCAGCGAAGAAGTGGCTAAAAATAAGGTCCAGTGCATGTGGCAGGAAGCTTTTGCACAGCCTGATGGTTCTGTAGTTTTACAAATTAGGTATAGTACATTTGTAAAGTTTACTCTCAGACTGTTGAACAGAACCAAACTGCAAAAATATGAAGACTCAACTAGACTTAACGTTGTAATAACACATTAATTTATTAGAATAAAACAGCTGTGATCATAGCCAGAGACTGACATTGATCATTTTATTAACACAGTCTTTAACACAGTGACAGCCTGTATTTCCTTTGCAGCACTCATGTTGTTTTTAGTCTTTTTTTTTATGTTTTATGTTTTTTTCCAACATGGAAATGAGACCTCTCATGTCCCTTTTCTGTAGTTTGACTTCTGTTTTTGAGAATGATTTTACTTCAGTTTTATGTTGAATATATACATTGTAATATTAGTAGTATGAATCAGAATGAAAAGAACATGAAGCCAGTCTCGAAACTCAGGTAGATTGTGTATGTATCACATTTTTTTTTAGTTTTCTGATGGTGCATGTTTACCTGAAACCTCAAAACCTGAAGCGGAACAGCTGACGTACTGTACACACAGCTTGTTTGAACTGAGAACCAAAACCATGAATGACGATCTTGGCACTAAACTGTGGACTGTGTGTTAGTAATTTAGTTTTTTTTTTTTTTCTTTTTTTTCCATCATCGTAGGCAGCAAGCTCTCTTTCACGTCCTCACTGCCTACTCCATGTACAACACGGTGAGTCATTTGCACTTGGTTGCCTTTTCTGTCAGCCTCTGAGCCTTTTTGTTCCCCTAGTTTCTGTTCTCATGGGTTTCCTCACACACTTCTAGTTGGAGTTCCTAAAACCCACTTAGACTTTTCAGGTCCGTTAGGGTCCCCTTTTTATTGCCTGGGCCTTCTGAGTGTGCTTTTGAGGTCAAAGCAGAGAAAAGTAATCAGTTCAAGAGTCAATGTTCACTTTCAGCTACAGTTTGTCAGTAAATAAATGCTACAGCTCCTCAAGACCTGAGCCAAGCATTCGGTTGTTTGCCAACTGTGAAGTAAAGTTTTGCCCCTGTGTTTTCTGACCAGACTATGATAATCTTGGAAATCAATGAGTTGTATCAAAAGTACATACTTACTTAAAAAAATAGATTTACAGATGAAGAATTTGAACTTCTACCTACCCCTACTACAGAAGGTGAAGCATATGAATCAAACGCTTACTGAAATAGTTTCCATGACTTCATTGTTTAAGGAATATTTATTGTTTAGGGGATCTTTTTAAATCAGATTCTAGGTTCCTGGTGTTCATTGCCCCTATGTTGGCTGAGATCAATTTTTTTGGATGACTTCCAAAATTGCCCATTATCTAGTTAAACTGGAAATAACAGACAAATTAAAGGAATGTTATTGTTTTAAGCTAAATGCAGAACACAAAGGTTAATTAATTTAGTCAATGTGGTGTTAATATAATACCAGTCTAACAAACATTTCGAAAGGAGATGTGGCTGTCAAAGTGAAGATGAAAATGCATTTAAATGTACAGAGTAAGCCAAATGTTAACACAGTAAGATGGACTGTACTAGGAATAAATTTATCAATGTGGACTTTACAGTATATGTTTAGGATCAATAATCAACACAGGCAGGACAAGAAACTGACACATATTTGTTTCACCAAATAATACATGTCTGTTTTGTTCTGTGTTTGCAGGAGGTCGGCTATTGTCAAGGCATGAGTCAGATCACAGCTCTGCTATTGATCTACATGAATGAAGAAGATGCCTTCTGGGCTCTGGTCAAACTACTGTCTGGAAAGAAGCATGCCATGCACGGTAATGCACGGTAACACACACACGCACTGCTCTGCTGCGCTGGCTTTGGTGCCAACAGAGTTGGAAGCTGTTAGTTACTTGAGTTAAAAGGACTTCACAAAGCTGTGATTGAACAGAAAATAAAACAATTGCCTTCAGTTGATGAAAGATTCTATGTCTGAAGCGTTAGGAATTATTAATATTTGTACTACATAGTTACCAGTGATAGTGGGTACAGAGCATTAGTATGGAGCTAAATTATTAAAGACTATAATTATTATAAGCTCTGTTGTTAATGGATTTTATATCAGTACTTGAGCCATTAAAAGAATAGATTTCCTTTTCTACTGTTCTCTGTGATTTAAGAGAAATGTGATTTAACCTGAAAAGAATAGTTTTCGAAAGGGTGTAAGATTTTATATCTAAAATGTCAGGAATCATTCATGTTGTTATGAGAGCTAGAGATCGGAGTCACTTATTATGACATGATTTCTAAATTATGGTTACTAGTTTACATTTCTCAACATGAACGATACAGTGTATATTTACGAACTTTCTCAGCGAACCAAGTTAACCTGATGTTCCCTCTTGTCTTCACCTTCCTTCAGGATTTTTTGTCCCCGGTTTCCCAAAGTTGATGCGTTTCCAAGAGCATCATGACCGCATCCTCAAGAAGATGATGCCTAAACTGAAGCAGCACCTGGTAAATCAGACAGCAGGGGGCGTTATTGCTACAGACAAAGTGTAGAACCTGATATCAAACAACTGTTCACATCGCTTAAGCATAAAAGTTTATCAGTGGTAACTATGTGGTAACTGCATTAATGGAAAACAAAGTATGCAAGAGGGATTCAAACCCTGCCTGTGGACAGACTGCCCAAAATGTAATAGTTAAATATCAGGTATTCACCCTGTGGGTCAGATACTGTTTCTATGAACATACCGTGGGTTTTCCTGTCAGATATTGAAATGTGATTTTCTTAATTTGTCGGCTTTAAACTGTTTATACATACCACATTTTATAAATGTTAGTGTATCCACTGATGATTTACACTTGTCACATCCTCACACACTGTAACAATATGTACATATGTGAATAAAGTGAGTAATATAACAATAAACCAGCAGTCGGGCTGAAATTACAGCAGTTATATATTGAGACATTCTAAATAAACTTATCTGCTCAGTGCACTGAATACATTTTGTGTTGGGTTTGTTTACGCTGCAGGACAGTCAAGAGGTTTTCACCAGCCTATACACCATGAAGTGGTTCTTCCAGTGCTTCCTGGACAGAGTGAGTAAATTAAATTAAATTGCCCCATGAAGGATATATAAGATATTGAAAAAATTAGCCTGTATTTACTCAGAATTTTCAATTGTGGTGACCACTTCAATAGCAGAGAACATAGTGTCACCAGACCTTTAGTCTGACTGTATGTGGACATACTTTAAAGTTATTGTTGTTTTTGCCCAGACTCCATTCACACTAACCCTCAGGATCTGGGACATTTACATCTTGGAGGGTGAAAGAGTGCTCCCTGCAATGTCCTACACTGTTCTCAAACTGCACAAGAGTAAGTGTTCTGCATTCAAACCACTGCATTAGACGTTCAGTATACTGTAGTCTTTGACGAAGAAGGACCTCAGTAACACCACAGTCTGATCTTTACTGCTGATGTCTTTTTGATCTTTAATCGCATCCTGAAACTTGCCAATTTCATTGTTTCCCTTTAAGTTAAATTCAAAGTAACATCATTAGGGCAAGCTGTCCTTTCAGCATTACTAATGGTGTTTTTATGTGTGTGTTGTAGAGCATTTGATGAGGTTGTCCATGGAGGACCTGGTGGAGTTTCTGCAGGTGGCTTTGTCCAAAAATTTCTACTATGAGGATGACTTTGTGATTGACCAGTTGCAAGCATCCATGACAGAGCTCAGGAGGGCAAAGCTGGATCTGCCAGCACCAGGTACTGCGACACCAACATGCACGCAAAACCACAGTGCGCTGTGCTGGTGAACCAAAAGGACCGTTATTGGTGCACTGTTACCTAATACACAGGTGTACGGGAAATGCTTTGTATGAGGTCAGATAGAATTAGACAAAAAGACTTCCATGCTTTACTTCAGTACCCCTTGCATTTTTTAAATATACTTTTATCTTAGCATTTGCAAAGAATGATGTACAGAGAGACAAAACCGAACATGAATCCAGCTGTAGCAACACGTGTAACAACAGATTTGAGGTCAGCTGACCCGCCGTCCTGCTGTCGGGCAGCCCGGAGCTGTGTTGTAGCTGTACAGTAGTGAGTGTTGCTGATCTTGCTGTCTCCTCATTAATCTGCCTTTTCTCCTTCTTCTTCCAAACAATGTTAGCCAACAACAACAAAAGTGTGGCCGTGAGTGGGGGCCACATTCCCTCCTACAACAGTAACCGGTGGGCTATCCTGACTGGTCTCCCCTCTCCATGTCTCTGTCCATTTGTCCCACAGTTGGTCTGTCCGTCCGTCTGTCTGTTGCTTGTCTGTCCCGAAGCACTTGGGTTTTTTGCTTCACAAACTAGTCTTCCAACTGTTTTCCTCCCACACATAATGTTTTAACAGAGCTCAGATACGTTGCTTATGGCTTATTTGGAGTTCTGAAATGGCTTGCTCCTCTTGTTTTCCTGTTTGCGTCAATATTTTGATTCCAAAGTGGATGAAATAGTAAGATGTCTTCATGCATAAAGGTTTTTAGGTGACAAAAGGTGCCATCTGGTGGCTAAGTACAGGAACAGCATCACACCTTTTTTGTAGTTTTGTAATTAGTGCTGTGTTTTGATGAGTGTTTTATCTAATATTAAACCAGATATTGATAAATTAACCTTTTTTTCTACTTGTTTTGGGTGGTAGACTAAAGTAAAATAGTGTCAAAGACAGAAATGCGTTTGCTTTTATAAGATCTATATCTGCATCCGTTTTTAGAGCACAAGTCATTCTGTTCTGGAGATTTCGGTCTTAAAATGCTATAGTTGGTGAAGGAAATAGAAACGTCCTTCGTATCCATAGCTGTCTGATTATTTCCCTGGATGCTGACAGGATAATAAGCCACTCTTCCAACAGCGAAGGCTTTTAAGATTTCTGTTAACAACCATCTCCTTTTACATATATCTACTGGTGCGCAGGGGTGTATTTCTTTAATTGTCATTTTTGTATCAGAGCTTGTGGGGATAAGAAATGACAGGGATTTTGTCGTTGTATTACACAATGAATTCCTGATGTCCAGTGGCTTTTATTTCCTGTGCGTTTGCTACAAAGTGATGTAGGCTTCATTCAAATCAGCACTTCGAGTCTCCTTGACTTATTTTCTGTCAACACAAAATCCAGAATAGACTGAGATAAGGCCAATATGGGGTTTGGATTGTGAAGGATGACAGCAGCTGATAATTTGTGCAAGTGCACTATATCAGTAGATTTGATTGTTTGGACTGTCAAGACAAAGAATGAGAGATTTTATTTGCCAGGAGACAACGTTCGGGGAAGAAAAGCTGTTCATCAAAATGAGTCGTCACTTAATCAAATCTTAACACTTGTCGGAGAGATAAAAGTCTTAACTGTTCATATTTTCACTGTGTTCCTTACGGCAGTTTTTACATTATACAAAACCACAGAGGGAGGTTGTCTGCAAAGCTGGAATCATTTGCTATTTCCAGCAGTTTGAAATAAAAACAGCAATGCTTCTAAATGCTGGTGGCTCCTGACAGGTTATGGATAAACTGGGCAAAATTGAACCTTTTTCTTTATAGACTTTTTTTTTTAGAATAATTGAACTTTAACCACCTCAGATGCTGGAAAAGGATATGCTTCAATTCTGCCCTCACTGGAAATGCATACAGTGAAGTATAATCAGGCCAACATACTTGTCTCCACATTGTATATTGTCAGTGAATGAGAAGCACAAAGAAAACCAAACATACTTCTCATTGGTTTTTACCAATTCTGTGTATCATAAAGGTCAGTGCATCATTGTACCCTTGTGGAACACATCTCTTAATAAATGGACAATGGTCAGACTCCTGTTTTTTGACATTTCTATGAATGACATATTCAATAAAATCACTGGATATTTAACCCATTATAAAAGGAATAGAGGGCCAAGGTCAGTGTATGAACACGTCATGGATAAATCCATCTTTAGTTTGTGCATTCAGTGCCACTAAGTTCACTTCCTGGATCACTCCCACAGCACTTCCTCTTCCTCCAGCTGCTGCCTTTTGGCTTGGTGATCTCACTTTCCCTTACAGTCCCCAGTGTATCCTGCATCACCATTTATTTTTCTGTGCGCACAATGTTCTTGTCAACTGTCATTTTATTTTATTTCCCTGTAGAGTGGTAAGATAAATTAAATACTAATGTCTTAACATGTAGCAGTTCTAGAAAAGGAACCTTGGGGGCAAGCTATGTTCGTGATTTAAAAGAAGCAAGCTCCAAGCCCTAGTACATTTGACAAGATTCATTAATCAAGAACTATTTTTGACCTTTCCAGTCGGACTATCTGGGGCAGCTAAGTAAAGTTTAATGAAGTAGATTGAAGGCTCATAATTTCAGGGGTCTCAGTGGAGTCTCGCTTCCTAAATGAGCCCATCTGCCATCCTGGGAATTAATATCAAACACTATTTCACATGTTTTTTTTTCTGTCCTTTGCTCTTTGCCTGTGGAGATGTGATTATGTGTTGTCATGAATGTAATTCTCCTTTATTTTGACCTCTCAATGGCAGTGGTGTTGCATGAATCCATGTCCCTGTTGTGAAATCTCATCTGATGTGAATCAGCACCACACAGTGTGTTCAACCATCACTTTCCACTTCAGTTTTACTGATAATGTTGTAACATGTTTATGTTGTTTTGATCTTGCAGGGAAAGAGGAAGAGTTCCCTAAGAAGCCTCTAGGACAGCTTCCTCCTGAGCGGTCAGTAGCTGTGGTGAACCACTTTCCCAATGGAGAGAGCCACGCCGAGCCGGCTGAGCCTCCCAAGGAACTGAGTCCTGTACCGGACCGTCAGAGGGACAGTCGCCCTGCCAACCGGGCACGTCGAGACTCACTGGATAAGCCGATCCGCCACTATAAAGCTGACAAAAAGGAGCCTCATTCCAGGGAATCAGGAGAGATTCCAAATGAGCAGCAGAAGCAGTCCACTACACCTGAGAGGGGTTCAACACCACCATCAGCGCCTACTCCCGTGCCGCAGACAATTACAGTGGATGGTGGGAAGACTCAGAGCAATGCCGCCGCCAACCACAACTCTAATGCAGCCTCCAGCTCAGCCTCCGGCGCTCGCAGAGACATCACTCCCCGCTGGTTCAAACCCTCAGAGACGAAGCTGGAAGCAGCTAAGGCAGCAGCAGCCAGGGAGAGCCAGCTGAGTCGAGGGGGTTCACCAGCCCCTTCCAGCCCAGATGACATGGGGCTGCCCCACCGCCGACCACGTTCCAAGGGCTTCATCCCTGGGTCAAACCGTGGCTCTAATGCCTCCCAGTATGACAATGTACCAGGATTTCCAGAGCAGGATTTTGAGATCCTGGAGCTTGAGAGACCTCCGTCCAGAATTAGGCCGCCTCGCTCTGAGACAGCTTACAGTGTATCATCAGTCCATCAGGGCACTCCTAGTCGTGGACCCAGCTTAGCTGGAAGCATTGTCTCTGTTACATCAGGCACCAGGATGGCCAAACACCCTTCTCATCCTCCATTTTCCCACAACAATCCAGCAGGGATACAAACCAGTTACCCTGGCAGTCAGAGCCAGTACCACACCCCTCCCCACCAGCAATCTCCAGGAAGAAGTACAACTGAGGTCCCCATCTTCCATCCTGCCTACAGTGTGAACATAGATCACAGAGAAGAGGAAAGACACTATGCAATGCCCTCCCATTATTCCCCGTCCTCTGGTATGTCATACAGGGAACAAGCATACGTTACCACCCAGCGGCAGCACAACAGCGTTTCCCCAGAAAAAGTTTTCATGAACGACTCCTTCGCCACCTACCGCAGACAGCCACCACCGAGCTCTACTCATAACCCACGTAATGCAAGGCCTCCCCAGGAGCACTCCCTGCAGCTGGAACCCTCAGGGAGCTCCACCCCCATCTATTTGCAACAGCTCACCTCCACTGCGCCGGTCTATGCACCCGTGGACTGCAGGTATGAGGGGCCTCGGAGAGCTGATTCGAACCCACGCTACCTGACAGAAGGAAGGCAAAGGCAACCAGTAGACATACTCCCATGGGCAGAAGAAGAGTTTCCCCCTCCGTCCCCAGGCGGGATGCACCGATCACCCAGCTTTCAGAGAGCCCAAATGTCTCCCGTGCAGGAGTTCATCTTTCCTGACAGCTCAGACAACCTGCTTCACTACAGGACACAGTTCCAAGAGAAGCAGCCTGTCATAAGACAACAGCTCCCCCAATTGTTTGGCGGACCTCATTACAGGCACGCACAGGAGGCATTTGCCATGCAGGAGTCAATGCTGCTGTGATTCAGATTGAGAGGGCGACACTGTAAAAACTGAGGAGTAGTCACTGACACTGTGGTGAACACGAGCAGACATGCTCACTTTGTTAAGGGTCTGGTTTTGTTTCTGCTCTTTAGTTGTTGTTTTTGTGTGAAATGATGTTCTGTCGCTCAGCAGGACACACCAGCCTCTTATGTTTTTACTGATCAGTTTAAAGACAAGACAAAACTGACTGAAGATTTTATTTTATTTTTGGATGTATTTCACTAATGACAGGTGACAGTGTAAGTCTTCTAGTCTGTACAGTGGATTTTGATGTTAATATGCTGAGATGTTCAACTTTATCTATAGAAGGGCAAATGCTCTTGAGAGAGCAACACCTTGATTTATTTTCCATCTTTATTTTTTTATCTTCCTCTCAGATATTTACATTAGAGATCACTTTACTCTATATGCTTGTGAATGTTATTTTTCAAAGAGAAGAAATTATGTCTAATGATAGAATTAGTGAGTATTGAAGAATGGGTCACTGTAAAGTTAGAGTTCCATTTCAATTTTTAAGCACCTCCATGAGCAGGGTTTGTTGTTTAGTACGTTTTACATCCAGTTAGTCTTTTATTCAGTTTCAATAATAATGTTTATTCCTGATAAACTGAAAAGTATTTCTCTGTCACGTGAAGTTCAGTACTTTGATATTTACATTCAAGGCCAGTGTTGTTTTTGTCTCTGATAAAAGATTATCCAATTCAACTTGAGGAGTACAGAGCTAACTTCTGAGGGCTAATAACATACTGTACACATGTCTGTATATTTTGGTTTGATGGCTTTAAGTCATCTGATTTGCTGTGTAACCATAGGTAACGTTTGAATGACTGTACTGTAGTTACATCTTGAGCACAGACAGCAGCCAGAAATGGATGTTTTCTTTACTTGATTATTAAATTTTATTATTCAACACTGTCATATCAACTACTGTTCAGCTGCTGACATTCTCAACAGCAGAAGGCAGAGCTGCAATTAACACTCTCATTATCGATTAATCTGCAGATACATTTCTCAATCAGACATTTACTGTGAGACTTTAAAAAGAAGCAAGACAATATTACAGCCAGCAATGAAGTGATCAATACTCAATATAATGAGTATTTTCTTCAAACCCCTTGTAGGAGAAAAAAGGGACTGTTACTGCAAACATTTG
The DNA here is from genome assembly GCA_029823295.1 of Pseudamia nigra. Lineage (NCBI taxonomy): Eukaryota > Metazoa > Chordata > Actinopteri > Kurtiformes > Apogonidae > Pseudamia > Pseudamia nigra. Next base: position 5,416 of record JAQQAE010005529.1, on the reverse strand, counting down.
CATTTAAGAAGCAAATGTTTGGCATTTTTGCCTCACTGTAACAAAAGATCTACGTACAATGATTAATCGATTATGAGAATAATTTAATATTGCTACTAATATCATACTGCTGTTTCCTACTTCATCAAGTTGTTGTAGCTCTGCAGTCATCAGGCATAACTGCACACACTACAGTCACAAATGTGTGAATCACACATTTCCTTTTAACATTCATTATTCCCATACTCTTCTGTTGCAGATCAATCAGTATTGTCAAACTATTCATTACATTCCCAAAGATTTCTTTGTTTATATTTAACAACTAATTGCAGGCCATTCTGATACTTTGTTTAATAAAAAGTGGGGTGAAAATGAATCAGAAGGCTTGAGTATATGTCATTGAATGTAGCCGCAGAAAAGTCAGAAACTTTCCTTCCATTCAACTTCATACTTTTTTGCCTTCTTTTTCTCCCTTTCCAGCGATAATGAAACTGCCCCCTAGTGGGAAACGGAGGTGGAGGAAACTTGCAAACCATGAAATAAAAAAGAGAAAATGACAAATCATTTTCAGAGGTAAATTCAAAATGGTTCAATGTCATTATCTGCATCATTATTTAATTATCAGAGGCAAATATACCTTTGTTATATTTGCTCTAAATCAGATATGAAATCAGATCTGTTTTCTATACACACATCAGTTAACATATGGTGGACAGGAGACATTGATTTACTGCTTTATTGTGATTCTCACATTTATTATTATAGAACACAAATTTAAATATGTAGACTTAAGTTCATGTTAAAATGTATATGATAGGAAACGGATCATAAACAGGGAACTCCTTCCTCTGAGTATCAGTCTGGTAAACGACAGCTTGTACGATTACACTGAGTTCTTTAATCCGCTCATCAGAATCGTATTAAGCAGTTTGAACAAACTCTTCCATCCATATTCACTCAGCAGCTGGTGTATGTATTGTGTAAAGCTGAGTCCTCTTGCTGGTTGATTTTCTGTTGTTCTCAGTTTCAGTCAGTGCTTCCACAGTTGAAGCTCCACTACTCAGTTTTGATTTTGCTTTTATCCATCAGCTCTTGTATCACAGTGAAGAACAAAGTCAAGGCAGGAGAAACATGCTGAGTGTCGGTGCCAAGACTGACCTGATGGTGCAGGGAAAAGGCATTTGCTCAATAAATAGGAAATGGCAAGGTATTTATTAATAACCACACACGTCGTACAGCAGTAGAAATCTTCAGTTGAATAACATCCCTTGGTGAGACCGATTTCTTGCAGAAACACGATTGGCATCACACATTTGACTGCATACACTTCCTCAGAGCTTTCTTTTTTAAATTATTGATACAGTGTTTGATAACGCTCATGTAATTTTCTTTATATTATTCAAGCAGTTTGGATTCTGTGCCTCTACACCCTCGCTCCATACAATGGGACCTGAATTTACAAATAAAATTCAAAATTTTCCTCAACTGTACTTTTAACAGTCCAGTTCTCCTTATCCCAGGTAAAAGGCATCTGTTGTCATCTCTGGTTCTGCACATTTTCCAACATGTTTCCCTTCTAGTCAACTTTCCATGAAAATTCTTTGATACAGTACTCATCAGCTATGGCTTCTTGTCTTTGGCATGGGTGTCACTGAGTGTCTTTGGACAACTGTCAACATTCGTCTATGTTTGTGGTTATGTGTACTCCCACGCTGAGAGATCTATGCATAAATAAATAGTGATTTACTCAAACTCTAACATTACATTATCTTACATTATTTCAAGACACTTTTTAGGTATATGCATTGATTAGTGCAGGTAGATATCTAAAATGTATCCAATACAATTCATCTATTTTTAAATTCTTTCTTTATGCAGTTGCGGAAATAATAGTGATTTGCTATGTCTCCAAGGACTCACTCCATGACTTCTACACGTAGAGCGAGGTGAACATTTCTAAATGAACCCTACAGATGCACATGTAGTGGACTAACCCCATCCACATACAATATGCCCATGATTTGCTCTTCGAAGTATCATGTGTGAAAGTTGGCAACAATTTCAAATTTTCAAGAATCTGAAACATACCTGTTGGGCCACAGAGAAATGGGGAGTACGGTCATGATCTGAAGAGCTTCAGGATTTCATATATTGACACTTATTCTTTCTCTGGATCAATCTAAATAGTGGTATTTCCACTATTTTTCACCTGTCTTTTTCAACAATTTGGTATGACAGGTGTCTCTAAATACAATACATGAGCCTGAACAGCATTTGCTGTTTCAATTCGAAACAAAGCACCCACACATACCATACACAGTGTTTATTCTACAACAGCTGAGAACAAACAACCTGGTTTGTATTCATTTTGTGCTGTACAACAGTTGACTCACCACCAAATATTGTTGAACACTGCTGTTCTACAGAGAAATTAAACAAGACTTTTATGTTTTGATTTTTAGACATAAGTCCTACATATGTGTTTGCAGTCATTACATTAAAAACTATTTCTGTAAGTTAGAGTTCATTATGCTGTGAACCATCATAAATAATCAACTCCACAATTTAAGGCAGACTTTGATTCAGCTGCTGTCTAAAGACTGCAGGGAAGTGTGTCCACGGTATAAACTTAATTCATTCTTGACTCCCTATGATTTAACAAATTACATTGCCCCATTTAAACTGTCCACATACTGACACTGGATCAGTGCTGATCATTCCACGCAGGATCCTGAGAACCAGTCACATGGATTTGTCAAAAATAATCACTAGGTCACTGCAATGACCTCCATCAGTCATGGGCTTTTTCTGCTTTATGACTCCACACTGGTTTGCGTTTCTCCATGAAGGCTCTGATCCCCTCTTGTCCATCTTTTAAAGCCAGGTTGTCAACCATCACCTTGGAAGCAGTAGCATATGCTGCATCTCGACCTTGAGCCATTTGTCTTCAGATGAAACAGGAGACGTGTTAATAGAGACTTTGGAAACGAGAAATATATTTGTCATAGTCTAGTGGAGTACCTTTAGCATGTGATGAAGTACAAGTACAAAGTGGGATAAAATGGAAATCAAGTAAAGAACCAGTACTTAATGAGTACAAGTAGCATTGATTTCACCTGTGAAATGTGGCCTTGCCGAGGGAAACAACAGGTCGACTGGCCTGACAGATTCGCTGAGCAATGGCTAATGTCTGCTCCTCCAGAAACTCCTCTGGCACCACCTTACTGACCAGGCCGTGCAGCAAAGCATCATGGGCAGAAATGGGAGTTCCTGTGAACAGCATCTCCATAGCAACCTGAATAAGACAATAAAAGTATCAAATATCAAGTTACACCAGATAATGGGTATATACGTTTTATATTATCCTTTATATATATAAGAGAACCTCAAAAAGTAAGGACATTCTCATCAAATCATCCTACCAGTCAAACATTTGGACTCACCTTCTCCATCAGTGTTTATCTCTATTATTTTCAGCATTGTACATTAATACTGAAGACAAAAACCATGTATGGAATTATGTAATAAACAAAAAGTACTATCCAATCCAGAATATGTTTTATATTGCAGTTTGTTCACAGTGGCCACATTTTGCTCAGATTCTCTCATCAGATTCATGAGGCCCCCATCCAATGATATGAGAAAAGTGGTTCTCACGAGGACCGTCCTAGGAAAATGAGAGTAAGAGCTACCTCTGCTGCAGAGGAGTTTATCAGAATTACCAGTCTCAGCAACCACCAGTCGACAGCACCTCAGATAGTGTTTGATGGTTTAGGTATCTGCACGTGGGGACACATTCAAAGTTCTTGACATTTTTTGGATTGACTGTCATCTTTAAGTAATGGGGGACTGTCTTTTTGCTTTCCTTAACGGAGTGTTTCTCTGATATAGATTTATATGAGTTGTAGTAGAATGAACAGGGCTATTGACTCTGTACCCCCTCTCTCTGCACAAGACAACTAGTGGTTTAAAGCATATTAAGAAGGCAAATGGCACAAATGAATTTGCATGTGATTTAAAAACTGTTCCAGGTGACTACTGTACCTTGTGAATCTGAAGAAAGAAGGCCACGAGTGTGCAAAGTTGTCGTCAAAGCTAAACATAGCTACTTGGGACAATCTAAAATCTTTTTTTGGGTTATTTAACACTTTTTTGTTTACTACATAATGTCATACATGTTCTTTCACAGTTTGGATGTCTTCAGTATTAATGTACAATGTTGAAAAAAAAATGTTTTTTAATTATTTTAAAAAATCAACTGAAGGTGGAAGTGTGTCCAAACTGGCCTCCATATAATTCACATTTTGTATGTTAGGGTTTACCTTTCGTGGCACAGCTCTGCCGATGGCTACCGCAGGCGTTGAACAGAACAGACCCACATTAACACCCGGAGTGGCGAAGGTGGACTTCTCTGTTGCCACGGCAATGTCACAGCTGGCAACAAGCTGACAACCTGCTGCAGTGGCAACACCATTCACCATGGCGATCACTGGAACTGGTAGGTCTTGTATCAGAGTCATTACCTGAAAAGATGATTTTTAGACGTTTCATATAAAGGTTCTCAACAAATACTGATGCATCCAAAGCAGCGTAACTTCGTTTCATCCATTTAATTGATAAGTGACTTTTTTTGCTTTGCTTTTTGTTTCTTGTAATGAAAATAATTTTTAACATTTTAACTCAAGATTTACAAATATGCAAACAAGTGCCATTACATTCATCCAAGCTGATGTGTTTTTCCTGTGTAGACGGTGTTTACTGTCCATTCATTACCACAAGCCCATCCTCAAAAATCGAACATCTAATTATGTGACTGAACGAATACTACGGTACTTTAAAAGGTAGTAGAAATATAGCAGGGAATTACCAATGTAGAAAGAATTATTTTCAATTATTTTCTTCACATCAATTACCAGAAAAGCAAGGAAAGTACACAACCTTTCCTAGATAAATTATATTTTGCAGGTTTTTGTTTTCTATCAACTTTGTGGACAATAAGTAAGAAAACAAAATAAGCTATTAACTAAAATAAAAAGCAGAAGAATTCAATTCAATTTTATTTGTATGGCACCAATCATAATAGAAGATTATCTCTAGATGCTTCACAATTCAAGGTTGAGACCTCAATACTATACAGAGATTAAACCGAGCAAGCCAGGGGCGACGGAAGGAGGGAAAACCTCCAGCAGATTCTGTCATCTGAGATGCCAAAAGGATGAATTTGGTTTCGCAAATATCCCAATATTGATTTGATAATGGGCGACAGTGGGTAGCACTCGTGCCTCACAGCTAGAAGGTCCTGGGTTCGATCCCAACACCGGGGGGGCCTTTCTGTGTGGAGTTTGCATGTTCTCCCCGTGTCTCCGGCTTCCTCCCACAGCCAAAAACATGCACTAGGGGGTTAGGTGAATTGGTCACTCTAAATTGTCCATAGGTA
>JAQQAE010005528.1:0-17534 GCA_029823295.1 Pseudamia nigra | reverse complement strand
AATAATACCCCAAAAGTCACAAAAATGAACAAAATAATTTAAAAATGACAAATTAAACAAAAAAATATACCAAACTAGAAAGCACTCGGAGAGAGCAGATCTCCGCCAAGGCAGCTCATTTCCAGCTGCTCATTATTAGGGCCTGTGTCCACAGGAAGCGTTTTCAGTACCATAAAAGTCCACATGTTGAAATATGACTATATTTAGCAACAAAATAGTTGTGTAGGATATTTTCATGCGAGTATATGGTGGATTAAAGTTAAAATCTGCCGTCGATTTATCAAGGTGAAGCCTATGTAGAGATTTGATCTGATGATTTCAGACATAAATGGAGACAGCGTCTGAATTTAATAACATCCTGACACATGTTGCACTTTTAAGTTCACTGTTTACGTACGTTCTCACGTAGCCACAGCGTAATCAGTGAGTCGGACGTGCATCTGTGGCTGCATCACAGTCACATGTAAAAATGTCCGTTTCACACAGGAGCATTTCAAACTGGAATGGATGTTCTGGACGTTCCCTTCCTTTTGTTTGTATTTATTTATTTTATAAAATGGGACAAATCATATTAATGAACATTTACATGTAAATATGAGCGATTATAGCCATGTGGCTAAATTTCATCTCTAGTCCCATTGACAGGTAAAAAACAATAAAACATTCATAAAATCATGGAAATCCTTCAGTGTTAGATCACAAAATAATAATAAATAATAGTAAATAATAATAAATTGGATAAAATCAAACAAAATAATCAAGGAAATCAACAAAAAAATGAATAAAAGCTAAACAAAATGTATAAAAATGAACAAAATAATAAAATAGAGAAAACAGAGTAAAATAATAACCAAACTAATGTTAACATGTTGCCAGCTAAAACATGTGTCACATGTCATGTTAAGTAAAGCGTCTGAATATTGTTTGTGACTCTACACACTTATTTTTTCCCTTTCTGTCCAAAATGTCTGCCTCCCCTTGTACTAGTGGATACAGAAGACACTTGCCATCTATTTGCATGGTTAATAATGTAACATAGACAGAATGCTGGAGGCTTTTGTCACTTCTAGTTTCTTTACATTTACTCATGAAACAACTTGGTTAGGAATATGGGAAAAGTTTGAGTAAGGGATGAACAGAAAACACCAAAAAGAAGTACGAAACACTCAATGTGCATGAGGCAGGAAACAAGCCCAACTATGGAAGTTGTGGATTTTGAACGCTTGTCCATCTTAACCACCATAGGCCTTCTGTTGCATGTGTGGCTAATAACTACTGATATGTCCATTCACTAGACTAATATCCTCCCAGTGGGATGATCATTGGTTCTGTCTCCACAAAGTGTATCCCGTGATGGGACATGGCAGGTAGGAGGAGCTAGATATGTGACTGACAGCTGAAATAACAAATAACTGTTAAGACAGAGATGTGATGCCACGGCAGAAAGAAACAGGATCATGTTATCTGTCAATACACTGAGCCGTTTGATTTGAATTGAGCTGTAGAAAGAAGCTACTGCTGATTTCTGGCTCCTGCTGCATTTTAAAACAAAATATGATGCAAAAGTGAAAAAAGAAAAAAAAAAAGATCACATTTTTCCCACTGATTTTAGCTCCTGTGTCTTTAAATCAAGTTAATACAATAAGATCATTCATAAACAGTATAGTCACAAATTTAACTGTTTGAGCTAGTCAGTTACAAGTAATTTATTCAACCATTTTTCTCAATTTTTTGGCCAATTTTGGTGCTATTTTGTTTATTTTGGTTAACTTACTTCATTATTTTGATCATTTTGTTGCTTATTTAGCTTATTTCTTTTGCAAAACTTTGGCGTTATTTGGTTCATTATTTGTTAACGTAATTAATGTGATCATTTTTCTCATTTTTTGTTAAATTTTGGTTATTGTGTTTGCTTTTTAACTTGATTTTTTTGATAGTTTTTCTTATTTTGTTTCTTATTTTGCTGATATTTGTTACATGTCAGTGTTAGTTTGTTTATTTTTAAGCACCTAGGACTGAGCAATTATTAAAATACTTAAGCATATCCTGCCTTTAGGGTTTATTTTTGTTTATATTTCCAGTAAAATCAGCCAAAAAAAAAACCACTGTCTTATTTTACATCATGTATATTTTGATGAAGAATAAGCTAATATACTTTATGTATCCCTCTATGAATTTCCCATCTAGGGATAAGTAAAGAATATTGTATTGTATTGTATTGTATTTTCTTGTTTACTGTATTTTAATAGCTTTGCACTAAGATTTCAAGTTAAGTTCTGATTGTTAAAGAAAATATTAAATCATATTGCACATCATTTTGAACCTAAGTAAGAACTCTGTAAGAAGACTGCATTTATTGTCTCTATTTTGTATTTTTCGCTAATGTTTTATGTCTTTTATAATTTTTTGTGTTATTTTAATCATGTTATGTATTCTAAATGTCCTTTATCTTTATTTTTGTTTATCTTTTGTGTCATTTTAATTTGGCTGCATCTTTAAGAAATAGTTTTAATTGACGATACTTATGATATGACATCTGTGATCTTATAGGACCATTATTCTTTCACCTTTCATCAGAAACTCGAGCTGGCGTCTATTTTTGTGTCTTTTCTGAGAATTCACAGAGATCACAGCGACTCCCAGCTGTGAAGTGGTTTGATCTTGTCTTTTGTATTTCAACAGGGAAGAAACTTTATTCTCCTCTGCCCTTGATGCAGTCACTGAAAACCACGCCTTCACACAGTATATATACGTCCAGCAGCTTTTATATGCACGAGGACTTAATCTTGTTTTTCTAGGGGACATTCTTAGAAGACGGCATAAATCTAACTGTTTTTAACCTCATTGGTGAAAAATGTTGGTTCTGGAGAGATCTTTACATATAATTCATGGTGTGTGCTCTCATTTTTTTCCTCTTTTGCTCAGTATATGATATTGAAGACTCGTGACTGACACAATTCACTGCTCTGTGATATTTGACATTTTGTTCATTTTTATGTTTATTTATAGTTTTATTACTTTGTATATTTTAGGAATGTTTTTGTTTGTTTTGGTCCACTTGATACATTTTGGATTAATTTGCTCTTTTTGTTGTTTATGCTGTTATGATAATTGTGGTTATTATTTAATTTAATTGAATTTAATTTTGATTAATTTTGATTTTTTTATATTTGTTAATTTTTTATTTACTTTGCAAAATTTTGTTACTTCATTTTGTTTATTTTTTCATTCTTTTCATTATTTTGTTCACTACGTTGCACATTTTATTTTTGTTGCCTATTTTGTTTATCTTCTGTTACATATTTTCTTCATTTTATGGCACATTTTACTTTTGTTGCTCAGTTTTTAATTTTTGTTAATTTCTTCTTTATTTTGTAAATGTTGCTTATTTGGTTGTGTATTATGTTGATTTTGTTTCTTTTATGCTTGTCTTGTTATTTTTGATTACATTGTCACTTATGTTGTTAATTTGGTTGCTTCATTTATTTAGTTTTGTTAATTTTGTTGCAAATTTTATTTTTTTGATTTTACTGTTTACATTTGTTAATTCTGTTCATTATTTTGTTAATTTTGTTGCATATTTTATTGTGGTTGCTAATTTTGTTGCTTATTCTGTTAATTTTGAGGGACATTTTACAATTATGATTTTTGTTGCACATTTTGTTTATTTTTGTCAATTTCTTATTCCTTTTGTAACTTTTATTACTTATATCATTTGTTTTTGATTATTGATTTTGGTCTTTTCATTGATTTTCTTGCTTACTTTATTGATTTTTGTTAATTTTGTTGCTTCATTTATTTTTTCTTGATTTTTTTACTCTTTTTGTTCCTTTTTTACTTCTTTTTTTCCATTTAATAATTAATTCATTAACTAATTACCATCCATCCATCCATTTTCTACCCCTTAATCCTCGTGAGGGTGGGGGTGGGGGGTGCTGGAGCCAATCCCAGCTGACTTGAGCGAAGGCAGGGTACACCCTGGATGAAATGCCAGTTCATCGCAGAACTAATTATCATAACAAAAGTAATTTGGGGATTATTTTGATCATATTTGTTTATTTGTGGGTATTATTTCGTTTCTTGTTGTTCCGTTTAGTCCATTTTGTTTGTTTGTGTCCATAGTTGATCCCATACAACTTGTCATCCTTTACATTTAAGAGCAAAAGTGCCAAATGTTTTAAGTAGATTCATGTACAGTAAAAAAGAAAAGATTTTGTGCCAGTTCCTTCTAAATGTTTGATCTCATTTCTAAATGAAACCTACCTATCAAACCTGGTACATGAGGCTTCAACATTCGGCGGGTGCAGAAAAGCAGTTTTTACATTGTTTTCGTTGTAGAAAAAAAATTTAACTCAGAAAATAATTACTAAGCAGTTAAAGTTGTGTTGATGAGTTTGCCATGTCCTTCATTAATAACGGTGCCAGTCTGCTGCCAGCTGTTGTTTAATTATTCCTTTTACAATTGTTTAAATGTGTGCACTCATTTCTTAAGGAGGGACGTGCCAGATAAACAACACGGCGTCTACATTTGTTGTTTATGAATAATTGTACTGTCTTACTTTGCTTAATTATTTTTTTCTTGCCATCAGGAGCACAATGAACAGCCACTATCTGAGTGGCACGCAGCAGACAGCCATTACTGAATCGTATTTGCAGCAGTAGTGTTAACTCAGCATCAGAAAAACCACCATGACACACAACATCTCAAATATCAGGTGAGAGAAATGTTTCTTTTTAGAAAAGATGAAAATAAATGAAACACTTGCAAGATGCAGGAGCTGGAATCAATGGGGAAAAGTACCAGTATTTAAAAATGTATCCCTTCCTTCTGCAGATCTCGCCTCTTGGTCCAAGTAAAAGTATATATACTTTACTGGTCTACAAAGTCAAATGCAGTAACAGAGACCTATGACATGATCATTGTCATTTTGTTAATTTTTTCTCATTTTATTGAATGATTTGTTCATTTTACTTCCAAATGTGTAAATATCTTTGATTAGTTTGTTCATTTTATTTGTTTTGCTTGTTATTTTGCTCATTTTCAAGACTTCAAGATTTGATTCATTTTGTTCATTGTACTATCTTTCTTGCATATTTGATTCAGTTTTCTTAATTTTGTTTCTTCTTTTGTTGATTTCGTTTCTTTTATAATTGTAGACATTATTTGGTTAATTTTGTTTATTTTTGTTAATGTTGTTGCTCTTTTTTAATTTAATTGCTTGTTTTTGTTGCTTTTGTGATTGATTTTGTTCATTTTTATTAATTTAATTGCTGATTTTGTTGATTTGTTGCTTATTTTTATTGATTTTGTTTGTCATATTATCTATTTTTTGTTCATTTTCGTTCCTATTTTGTTGAATTTGTGGCTTACATTGTGTGTTTTGGTTGATTTTGTTGCTTATATTGTTTAGTTTTAAACTTCGGCAAAAACAAAAACCAAGCACACTTCACTGACTTACTGTGTTTTTGCCTGAATTTTGTAGTTACCGCAAATCTGATTCCTCATTTTTTTCCAAAATGAAACTTGAGTCATGACACTTCATCAAATAAATTAGACATCATAAATTCCAGTTATGGTCTAAATTCAGTTTTGAAAAATGTGGAGTTGAGGCAGTGTACATAGATGGACCTGACACTTTTTTGGTTACTGTTGCAGAATGACAACACGGTGGTGCAGTGGGTAGCACTCTTGCTTCACAGCTAGACGGTCCTGGGTTCAATCCCAACAGGACCCCTCCGTGTTTCTCTCTGGATACTCCAGATTCCTCCCACAACCAAAAACATGCACTAGTTTAATTGGTCACTCTAAATTGCCCCTAGGTATGACTGGTTATCTGTCTCTATATGTGCCACTGGCCCAGGTTGTCATTGTAAATGAGAAATGGTTCTCAACTGACTTACCTGGTTAATTAATAACAAAATCAGACCCTTTCACCAAACAACGTAGAGCCACATCTGAAAAATAGCTATTAGTTGTTTTGGCTGTCAATCAAGGGCTTAATCCCCCAAATAATCTGAAAACAGCTGTGGCAAAGCAAATCAGAAATCATGACAGTCTGTGTTTTCTATAGCCTGAAAACAGAGCCCTCAGAAGCGCTTAGACATCCTGTTGCAACATGAATTACAATGGGCTGAAATGTGGATATTTTGCTCAGTAACATTTATCAGCAATTAAGCACTACAGTTGCATGTATTTTTTTTTAGAACTTTAGCGCTATAGGCATTAAATTGAGAATGATATATTGAGACATTTGATGATGATGATTTATTGTGATAGATTTTTTTTCTTCTCAGATTTTGCCGGTTCAATTTATTTTGATTTAATGCCACTAAAGTCAGTGCTGGCTTTAAATATATTTTATAAAATACAAATTAAATGAGAAAAGTGTAAAATCAGACAGAACATGCTTTATGTATTTTTATGTCATATTGCACTATTCATGTCTTTTTTGTGTGGTGTTTGCTTTGAATCTTTTCAGGTCTTTCATGTCATTTCCATGTCATTTTGTGCACTTGTGTGTTTTAAGGCTTCTGCTTTGATTTGTGCAGCACCGAGAGATAATCATGGATTAAGATTGATATGATATACTAAATACATACTAGAATAGGATAGAATAGGATAGAATTAGAATTAATTAAATGGAACTAAAATGAGCTGAACTGATTTGAATTTACATTGTTTTTGTCACATTTCATAGTTTATTTCCATCATTTTGCATCTATTACAACCTTATCTTTTACAAATAAAAAACACATATAACCATGTGTTTTTCATCTCAGCCTGTAAACCAGGCTAAAATAAAGAACTGCCATTTATCACGCTAATTATTGGCATTGTAAGAACAGTGGCATTGCTCTATCGACCATCTCTGCACAGAGACCCTTTCATTTAATCTATTGACAATAATTCCCATCACCTCTAACACAATACCATACCTACAGTCTGATCACATGTTGTTTGTTCACACTTGTTGCTGGGTGATGTATGATGTGCAACAAATAGTCAGAGTGCATTTATTTCCTCCGTTGTGTTTCTCTTTAAATTCTTCATCTGGCTTTGGGTTGCATGTTATTGATGTTTCAGATGCTGTGAGGTGTTTTAGTGCTACTCTGAGGGTGTTTGGATTTGTCCAGCTGTCCGACGTACTGTGGTTACGTTATGGTTCCATGCCATGAGGCAGCCTAACAATATAGAAAATCATTAGAGGGGAAAAAAACAGAGCTAAACACGATTCACAGTGGCTCAGTCTCAGGGAGATAAAAGTGCCCGGAGCTGCATGTGTGGGATGTCGTCAGCTCGTGAAAGGTAAAGATTCTAGTGACGATTCGAGTTACATCAGGGGAAGTGACACAAAGCGCTTAGAAAGTAACTGGCAAATCGACATGGTGCCTTGATGTCCTGAAGCAAGTTCATACACGTGAACACTTTCATGCACTTGGTATTATCGGTGACATGCTTCCCACATGACGAACACAGCTCAGCGAGTTACTTCCACATAGACAGATGAGGTGGCGTGCGGAGGGAGAAGAAAGCCAGCAAACACAGCACAGGAAGGGGAAAACAAACAAAGAGAAAATGAGGAGGAGGAGGAAGAGGTGGAGGAGTGACAATCCCAACCTTTCCCTCTTTTCTCCCTCCATTATCTCCTTCCCATCCCCCTCTCACCCTTAACGAGGGATAGTTTTCTCCTCGCCTCTCATCCACCCCCCCCTCACCATCTCCGGGGACCAAACACACCCCTGACAGGTTGCCATGGAAACGCCTCACACACACTCTCCCTCACACGCTCACTCCTCTGACTCTGTATCTTGCAGCGGTAACGCCTCTATCCTCTCTCTCTCTCTCACTCTCGCTCTCTCGCTCTCTCTCTCTCTCTCTCGCTCTCTCTCTCTCTCTCCTCCATTAGCATCCCTCTTGCTTGGAGACAGCAGGGGCGGCAAACCCTAAGGTATGGACAAAGTCCCTCCACCTGAATCCATTTGTCTGGAGAAAACTTACTTTTATCCAGTAGATTTATGGCCTCAAGAGGTGAGAATTTGCTCTGGGTGATACATTTTTTCTGACAGCTCAACAAAGTATTCTCATCTTGGGTGAAATATTCTATCTGGGTGTTTATTTTTATTTTTAGAATTGCTTCCAAGTGCATCCCTGGCTATTTCCTCTGAACTTTGCTCTCCATTAGAAAGATACGAACAAGCAGATTAAATTTGCACACAATTACCATAGCAGTGTCATACTCAATTAATGCCCATAGATGGAAGTCAGACACAGACATGCAGCTGAATGAATGCCTTGGCTGAAGCATATCTCATTTATAATTCAGTTATATTCCTCATACTTAAGGTCAGCATGGAAGTGTGTAAAGGGGAGGTTGTTTTGCAAGCATTCACCCGCATTAGCGGGATATATCTACACTATGTGTCTTCCCCCTGTAGGCTTTTAGAGATCCTGGACCACTTTTGAGGATGCACAAAAAACAAAAAAAAAAAAAAGAGCTCCTCCTGTGCTGCATGGCCACTTTGACTCACATCCGCCAACTTCATCCAATGCATGTGTCATTCCTGTGGTGCAGCTCTGGGAGGCTTTTATCCACCCTGTGAAGTGTGTTGGTGTCATCGTGTCAAACAGCATACAGATGCAATCATTTTTCCCCCCGCAACGACTCAATTCACAGGCATCACCTCACGCCTTCAATCTCATTTCACATGTCTCTTTTTTTTACATTTAACTGTGGTTTTGATCCATCAGTAAGGTGGAAAGTGAGATCGCTGTCCTAAACTCACACCATGATTGCAGCACATTTGCTCTCTTCACATTCAGGGAGGGTTTTTTTTAATCTCCATTCATCAGCTGCAGACAGACCTCATCAGTGCTTGTTTGTTTGTTTATTTGTTTATTTATTTATTGAACTCCATGCACAAAAATCCCCACACCTCTTAGACTAGACTACGCCTGTGTGCTGCTGATGAAACCAAGTGTCATTGTTTTTTTTTTCTTTTTTCTCCCTGAGTTAAGAAGCAGTTCATAATGACACAGACAGATATGGATAGGTGTTGGCAACAGATTGGAACCACAGGGGGGCTGGAATGTTTAAAAAGCCATAAGCATTAAAACCACGCAAAGCTCATTAAGAAGTGTCAGGAGGCTTACCTTTTACCTGCTCCTCCACATGCCGAAATCCACCCTCACGCTTTACATCACTGAGTGGGAGTCCGAGGCACGCACACGCACACACACACACTGAGTGACTGACACGCACTTGCATAGACTTTGAATGAAATCCTCCTCCGTCTGAGTTCCACAGATACATCAACTATTTAAGTGGAAAATCCCCCTTTTTCTTTTAAAATGTTGATTTGCCTCGCCGTTGTCCTCCGGTTTCCAGGCAGCTCATCCTTCTTGACGGAGGCTCCAGGTTTAAACAGGCATCAGCTCCAGTGCCGGATGAGAGAGAGAGCGAGAGAGAGAGCGAGAGAGAGAGAGAGACAGAGGGAGGTGTAAAGCCCAGACACACTGAGACACGACTGCTTTACCTTTCACAGTAAAATCATGACGTGAATGGCTATTATCACTGTGTGTTGAGGAGACTAAGTCATTCTAATTTATCCCCAGCAAGCATTTAAACCAGGGTCTGCCATCTTTACAATGCAAAGGCAACAAAATATGTGTCCAAAGTCACAAAAATATCTGAACCCTTTAGGGACCACCACACATGATGTACTTAAAAAAAAAAATCTTTAATTTGTTGATTTTTTTTTTTCATTCTATTGTCTATTTTTATTGCTTTATTTTTACATTACTGGATTCGTTTTAGTGAAATTTTGTTTATTTTCCAGATTATTTACATTTTTTAAAGTTTTGTTGACTTCCTTGGTTTGTTATTTTACTTATTTTCCTTCATTTTCTTGTGTTTGTTGATTTTCTTGATTTGTGTGTATTTTTGTTCATTTGTGCTCATTTTTCATTCAGTTGATTTGTATTTTTTGTCATTTTTGTATTTTTTTGTCAGCTTTCTTAGTCATTTCATTCAATTTCTGGATTATTGTGTTTAGTTTGGCCATAAACTTGTTAAATTTTTGTTCATTTTACAGACTATTTCTTATTATTGATTGTAATTTTATTCATTTTCCTGATTTTTTTTTTCATTTTTAAAAGTTCTGACTTTTGTTCACAATTTTGCTTATTTTCCTTCATTTTCTTGTATTTGTTGATTTACTTGAGGCTTCTGTCAATTTTTTGCTTACTTTTTGTTTATTTGTGTTCAATTTTCATTCAGTTAATTTACAGTTTTAGTAATTTTTGTAAATATTTTGTCAGTTTTATCACTCAATTCATTCATCTGGATTGTTTTGTTCAGTTTTGCCCTAAAGTTTCCATGCCATGCTCATTTAAAGTGATTTCATTTGAATCTTGTGTTTGTGGCCTCTTGATTAATTTTGCACCCATCGTAGCTCAAAACAGTGTGTAATGATTTCAGAATGAAAACAACTGGAGTGCCATCTTCCTGAAATAAATGGCTCTACCTAATTTGGAGTTCTGGAGTTCCGGGGTGAGGGGAGGAGTTTAGCTAGGTAGCGTCTTTTCTTTGTAATCAGCAGAAGACTGGTGAGGGTTGGGGTTAAATGCAAGCTTGTGTAACTCAAAGTTTCTGAGCACTTTTCCAAGAAACAAATTGACAATGAAAAAGTGTTACTATTACTATAATTATCAGGGTTGCTGAACCGCTGTGGCTGCAGATGGCAACATACAGCTTTGTCCATAATTGCTGTCTGCACCATCCACCAGGGCATTAGCAATGCGACTCTGGTAAAAGCAAAGGAGATGGACTGTGCATGTACATTCACATTGACTCACAAAGTCAAGCTGTTGACAGATACTGCTCCCCTCATTCTGAGACTTTGACTATTTTCTGTCGAGTTTGCTGTTGTAATTGTTTTCATTCCTCCAGTGGCTAATGCTAGCCTCACCCTTAGCCATGGCTAGAGTGAGAACCAAGGGAGCCTGGCTCACTATAACCTCATACTGAGCCTAATTGGCGAATAAACTCGCAATGCAGAGTTTGCGACATTTATGAAACATGAGTTGCTTCTCCACAGGATTTCTAGGAGATAGGTAGATTTTGTTTTTTGCACTTTCTGGCATGATTTAGATGAGAATTCAGTATTGCAACGTGGTAAATAAGTCAGAAAACAGAGAAAAGCTTATAATGGACAAGATACATTGAGGAGCATTTTGTTCAGTATTGTTTATTTTATCATTTATTCTATTATTGTTTTGTTCATCTGTTTATTCCAGTGTTTAATCTATTTTTCTTGATTATTTTGCTCATTTTGTGCAGTATTGTTATGGTTCACCTCCTGGTTAGCTTACAAATGTTATGATTCCATTCCCGGACACCTAGGCCATATTCTATTGTTCATTTCAGACATTATTTAACACATTTTTGTTCATTTCCTTGAATATTTTGTCCATTTCTGTCATTTTTCTCCCATATCTCCTATTTTTTCTTTTGTTGATAATTTCATTTTTGTCATTTCTGTTTTTTATAGTTGCTGTTTTGATTGTTTCATTCTTTTTTGAATATGTAAATTTTGTTCATTTTTGAGTAACTTTTTAAAAAATTGTTCATTGTTTCTTAAGTTTTCATTGCCATTTGTAGACACTGAGTGTAATTTTTATTTATTTGAATATTTTGTTCATTTTCACACTTCTTGGAATATTCTGTCGTTCTTTCTGTTACTTCTGTTTCTGTTACATGTTGTGTTTTATTGTATTTTACAGATTATTTGTGCACAATGTGTACATTTTTGGTCAGGTTTCTTCATAGACTTATTTTAGGGATTTATTTGTTCAGTTTGGTTGATTTTATGTATAATTTTGTTCATTTTGGACATTGTGTGAATTTTATCTGTTCACTTTTGGTTCATTTTTTTCATTAATTTGCTTGTTTGGTAATTTTGTAGATTTTAGATGTAGATTTTAATTTTACTTTGCTCATTTCTGGTTTTTTTTTAATTATTTTGTTTAGTTTTCAACTTGGTTGCTTAATTTTTCACTTTTTGTTCATGATCTTGATTACATTATTCATTCTTGAATAAAGTAATCATTTAAGCATTCTGTTGCTTCTTTGTTTATGCTTGTTCAGATTCTTGCTTCTTTTAATTTTCTGTTCTGTCTTTTACTTTCCATGACTGATTTGTTCACTTTTGTTAATTTTCTTGATTCATTTGTTAATTTTTTGCACAAATATCTCATTTTGTGGATCAGTTTGTTCATTGTATCTTCACTTTGATTAACTTTGTTACTTATTTTGTTTGTGTTTGTTCATTTTCTCAATTATTTTTTCATGTATTTTCATTTTTTTGTAATTTCCTGTTATACTTGTAAATGATTTTGGTAATTTTGTTGAATAGCTTTTAATTTCTCCACTTTCTATTCCTTTTTTGTCCACTTGAGTTCATTTTCATAACTGTTTTTGTCGTGTTTCTTGATTGTTAGGCTCATTCTGCTGCCTATTTGTTCAGAGCATTGACTGTTTTGTTCATTTTTTGTGTATTTCATAAAATCCTGCAGTAAAGGTTAAATTAAATGCAGTCACAATTCACCAGAACATAGAAAAGTGGTTAACATTTCAAATTTTCAGAAGGATCTCGAGGTACCAAGTTGTTTGGCTTCTTTCATATAAATTGATTACATTTAATTTGACTGGATCTTTAATTCGATGTCACTCCATAAATCAAGTCAGAGGTCTTCATACATAAGAAGAACCTATTAAACTGTGATTATACATGTATATTTTTGGGTCATTTTTTTCTGAATGTTAACACTGTGGATGAGGTGTTAGCCAATCAGTGGTGTGAAACAGATGTCATGTGATTTTCTGCCAGCACTGTTGTGTATGAAGGATAGTGGGTAGTGTCAGAGAGGTATGAATCCTACCCTTCAAGTAAAGTGTTACAGACAGCGAATACACACACTGCACATGAGGCTCCAGCTGACATTCAATCCATTACTATTTTTGTCCACTGAATAAATATAGGAACAATCAGATCACCACCCATATAAATAATCTCAATGTGAAATATTTGTGTTTGAGGACTGTGCACTTTTGTGTCATTTACTGATCAGTTCCTGATGTGCGAAGGCCTTAAGGTTTGTCCTGCAGAGTCAAACAGGTGATGCACCTGTTTACATTGTTGAGGATTAAGGTCTTTTTGTTTTTTTATTGCTGCAAAAAATTACAGCTTTTTTTTTTTTGCTTATTCATGACTGTTTTGATCCAAAATATCCTCATGCAAACTAATATTCCATTTTCTCCTTACTCCCTAAAAACAGAATTCTTACTGCTCTATTGACATGACCAATGAAAGTAAATATCTTACCTGTTTAGCCCTGACATGCCCAAAATGAATGGAGAATATTTCAGAAATTACACTTTTCTCAATAAATTGGGATTCAAAACAAAGGTACAGTAATACCTGTGAAACTGATACATAAGTGTCAGAATCTTTATCAAATGTACTGTTTCAGACTAATTCCGTTAGAATACAGAAGAAAATCTATATAATTTTCAGCTCTGCTAAAAAAAAAATAAAATCCTGAAGTGCTTATGATGAAAACCACCTGGAATAATTAGTAGCTCGGTTCATCTACGGAGCAGTAGAGTAATATCAATACCCTGTGAATGTTTCTTCCAAAGTGTCCATCCTTACCAAGTGAACCAGAGCAAGTCTACAGGCATCATTTGTCAGAGATAACGCACAAAGTCGTCACCAGCAGGGACCCTCGGGCTGAACAGCTTTAACCAGATTTCCTACTAGGAAAAGTTTTTTATTCCTTCATAGTCTTGTGTCCAGAGCAGGGCTGTCAAACTCATGCCATGCAGACCCTGCAGGTTTTATATCCAACCAGTCACTACAGCAAGTAATCAGCACTCCTTCAAATTGAGGGGAGTAGCTAATCTGTGAAATCATCTGCTTTAGTGACTGGTTCGATAGAAAATCTGCAGGGTCTCAGCCTTCCATGGCACGAGTTTGACACCTGTGGTCTAGAGGAATGAAGTCTTGAAAAGGTCAGCATTTTGACTTCTGTGCATAGTCAAATTAGAACAGACAGCGACAGAGATGCTGACCTGTGCCTAATCTCACCTGTGTTCAAATTTGGTGATCATAGCTCTAGATCAGGGGTGGGCAACGAGGGCCGGAGTCCTGCTTGTTTTCCAGCTGTCTCTTCCCTACCCATTGTCTCTGCCCCACCCACTGTATCTTCCAGCTTCTGATTGACTGAACACACCTGATCCAGCTAATCAACAGTGGGTAGGGAGAGACAGTTGGAAAACATGCAGGGACACCAGCCCTCAGGACCTGGAATTGCCCACCCCTGCTCTAGATAATCAAGTGGCTGCATGCCAAAACTGATTTTGAACTTTTATAACCTTTGATTTTTAGTCTCCAATACCATGGCCACAAGTGCTAATCCCAGTGTCAGGATGTATGCCAAGGTTAGTGAACCTAGCTTTGTTTGTTTTTGAGTGAGAGCAGGGATGGACAGCGACTGCCCTTCCCATGGCTCGAGTCCACCAGCCATTATTTTTTAATTAGAAATGAATTTTTTCCCATAGAACATACATTTCTACCAGAAAAGATCATTGTCTCATCTCCAGCTCACCATAACCCTGCAAATCAGGTGCAGATTCCAAATGTAGTCTATATATGTCCCGAGAATTTGGGACAATATGGGGAGATCCCACATCAAACCAGAATGTTCTGTTTACATTAAAACTGTCAAATTCAGAATGTTGTCACATTGGGAATAATGGGAAGATACTAATGTGCATGGAAACAGAGTCGCTGAGTGCAGACAAGAAAAAGAAGATGATAATAACACCCATGTGAAAGTGGAATCAGCCCATAATGTCACATTAGCATTAACTTAAAAAAACCCCACTGGAAAGCAGCACTGACCAGTTCTTCCATTAGTTTTCTGTTAAAAAGTTACATCAGCTAATCTGATTTTTTTTTTTCCCAATCAAGTCACTCTTCTTCTTTTATCTCATTTAAACCTTGATCCTTAGTAGCAGGAGATAATTTCATAGCTCTGTTCAGAAATGTGTCACCTGGCAGACTGCTGTGTGATGTGGTGGAACAACAACAAAACCCTTTGCAAGAACATAAAGAAAGCATCATAACATAACATTATAAGAGGGATATTTATTAAGTATAACATTTGCCTCCGGTTGACATCATAAATAATAATAAGTGTAAAAAGTCTACACGTCTGTGATATGTTTTATTTTGAAAGACATCCCAGGAAAGCCTATATGACACTGCATGTGACTTGCTGGGGGGTAATTAGAATCATCCCGTCTGGAGTGAATCTGTTTCCAGTCAGAAGCAGCGTACAGCATGAGGCAAAAAGAGAGGCACTCCCAGCTTTTTCATTTCTACCTCAATTCCACCTTTTTCCCCCTGTTCCTCTGCATTTTTCATTGTGCTCTGTGTGACTTTTAATCCAGGCTCAGCTTTCATCCAGTCTTGCCCTTTATCCTTGTTACTTATACACCTCCCCTTATCTTTCCTTTATTTAAATCTTCTGTGACATAGACTCCCCTGTAACTAAGTCACAGGGGACCCCCCCCGACTCACATGTGGCATAATTAAGATATGAACTGTGGGTCGCCGTTTTTTCCAGTCTTCTTCTATCTTTATGAGGACCGAGTTCTCAAAAATGCAGGGTAATATAAGAGATATCCCATTTTAACATCTGTGAGGGTGGGATTTAGATTTTAATTTAAGATAACGCTTGGGATTAAGAGGTAAAGATTCAGATAGGAGCCATTAATGTGTAAAGTGGGCAGTCTATAGGGTACAGCAAAGCTCTATTTATCTTACAGTCTAAGTAGATGACTGATGGAAAATTTCTACCTTTGGACAGAGCTCACACACTCAAAGCTAAACTAAGATGTTCATCACCTGATTATCTACACATGGCCATTAAAGCAATCTTCTTATTTGATTTAGATGGATGGATGGATGGATGGATGGATGGATGGGTGGATGGATGGATGGATGGATGGATGGGTGGATGGATAGACAGATAGATAGACTGCTGCTCTGAGAACAAATGAGGTTCTATGAGAGAATTTATACACAAGGAGCGCCACCTACTGGTGAAAGACCAGTGAAAAATTCATTATTGACCCTTCAAAAACAAATATGGACAGAACTCTGCAATATGTTGTCTGAACTTCCATCACATTTTTGAAATACATATTTGATTCAGTTTGTGATGGAAACACTTAAAATTTTGAAAAAAGTTTGAGATTTTGCATCAAAAACTTTGTCGCCTAAAGGAGATGGAAAAGTCTGCTGTAGTAAAATAATTAAATGCACATCAGTTGATGGAAACAAAGTGAATAACAAATGTGAAAACTGCAGAAATGACATCAGCCTCTCACATCGGCAGCGGCTACGCTAAAAGCTAAGCTAGTAGCTGAGCTAAGTCTACAACACAATCCATATGTCTCCTCCAAGTAACCTTGCAGACATCCACATAAACACAATGCTGCACAGCACACAGGTGGAGGAGAAAACTTCCAAGGTTTTTCATTTTCTTCAAGTTCGTAATAACGGTAAGTAGGTAGCTTCAGACCAATGCTTTTTTTTTTAATGATGTTGTGTCCGTTTGCCATTACCTGACTGAAAACCTCTATCTATTGCCATTGTTGAGCATCTCCCAAGATTCGCAAAAGACAGTTGATGGAAATGAAACTTAAGTGCACTTTTTCTTTGATCAAATTTCTGCTTTTTTGCTTTCAAAATGCAATGCATTTGGATGGAAACCCAGTTAGGAACATAGTTGGCATATCATCAAAACACTTGCATTGCTGAACATTCTAATGATTTTAGACATTATTTTTGAATAATTAAAAGTAATAATTCTGAATATAAAGTGGTCCCTTTAAAGGCCAAATATAACCTCCATCGGGACTTGGAGTTAATATGTACAGGTTTGTTTTTTTTTAGCCAGCACTCTATATTTGTTGTAAACAGTTTTATATCTGGAATTAATTTAATTTCAGTTGGTAATGTGTTCCAGAGCTGAACTATCCATATGCCATCCATCCATCCTCTTCTGATTATCCTGGTCAGGGTCACAGGGGCAGCAGCCTAAGCAGAGAAGCCCAGACTTTACTCTCCCCAGCCACCTCATTCAGCTCCTCTGAGGGTCCCCCAAGCGTTCCCAGGCCAGTTGAGAGACATAATCCCTCCCGTGTCTCCTGGGTCTGCCCCAGGGCCTCCTCCTAGTTGGAGCTAGTTTTGGAAACCGGGGATTGGACCACCTGCCTTCAGCTGCCATTCAAACCACACAGCACCAGACCCTTACGACCCTTCCTGCAGGTGGTGGGCCCACAGGAAGACATAGTCATAAAGGTCTTCTGAATCATTCTTAGCCTGACCCCGTGATGCTGTCCCTCCTCGATTCTTTAAGGAGGTTTTCCCAACGATAGGGCAATCAGTCCTTGACATCATCA